>BHFV01000302.1:713-26563 GCA_003568905.1 Trebouxiophyceae sp. KSI-1
GTCGATGGCGACGTCCCACGCGCCGGCCAGCACCGCCTCGATCGCCAGCAGCGAGGCATCAAAGGCGGCATGGCCGCCCTTGATGAAAAGGGCGGCTGCGTCGGCGGTGTCTGCAGGCCGCATGTCGCTTGCTGGTGTAAGCACGACTTCACACTCCACGGCCTCTCTCGCATGCCCTCGTGCGCTGGGCCCCGCTTCGTGCACAGGCTGTCGGGTACATGGGCTGACTGAACACGCTCATGCACCACCTACGACGGGCCGCAGGGTCCCGTGCGTCTTGCCAAAGGCTATTGCGCTGGGAGTGGGATGGAATGCTCGCGAGAGAGGCGGCGTGGCAGAGCGGCAAAGGTGCGTGTTTGGGATGCTCCTGGAGGCAGGCGCTTGCTGGTGAGAGGGGAAGCAAGGGCTTTCCTGCGTTGACGGCGGCCTGCAGCGCGAGGGAGGCACAGGTGGCAGCGCCCGCGGCGGCGCTGCGGGCGGCCTTGAGCTGCCCGGCTGGGACGGCTGTGGTGGTCGTGACTGAGACGCTGCAGGAGCCAGTTTATGGTCAGCAGGCGGGCGCCGCGTGCTCTGGGATGCCGGCGGCAGGAGATCGGGGCTCTCGCCTGGCCTTGGCAGTGGCGCTGGCATCTGCGACGGCCGGGGAGTTGCCTGCAAGCGCACACGCGCGTGAGGGAGGCTGTGTGCGCATGCTGGCAGCCCTGGGGATGCCGGGATGGCGTGTCAATTCTACCGTTGAGGCCGGCCGCAACAGCCGCAGTCGCCGATGCCGAGGCGATGGTTGCCTGGTTTGCGACGGTGAAGGAGTCGCTCTGCACCGATTCTGTGTGTTGGTGACCTGGGAAAGGCGGAGGGGCAAACCGCGCTGGTAAGGAGAGGGAGGCGTACCGATGCCTGATCGCTGGCGTATGCAGCCGCGCTGGCACTGGTCTGGAGGGCAGTGGTAGCTGCGGACGCCGATGAAGTCGCTGCGTGGCAGGAACAGGCAGCAGTTAGTGCCCAGTGGGAGAGGCTGACAGTTCAGAAGGGAGCCGAGGCCACTTCAAGTCGTACGAGAGCCGTCAGCAGCCTCAGCATTGGCGACATCGATAGCAGCCGCGACCTCAGGTGCCGGCTGCTGCGCCAGCTTCCGGGAAGCGCCTGCGGCCAGGCGCGGACTTCAGGCAGCGGCGGCGGCGGCGGGTCCGAAAAGCTCGGCTCCAGCCGCAGCCGGTGCAGCGAGGCGGCGGCGTGCAGCCGCTCGGTCCAGCGGGATTCCAGCAGATACTGCAAGCGAGCGCGCTGCGACGCCAGATGGCTCCGTGCTGGCGCGGCCCGAGGGCTGCCGGGCGCGAACAAAACGGCGGCGGGCGCGCGCTTAAAACCGAGCCGCGCCGCTCGAGAGCGCAGGGGGCAGCGCACCGTGGCTCACGGCGGAGGAGACGAGTGGTGAGGCCAGGCAGGCCGCCAGCAGCAGCGCGCTGATGAGCGCCTTCATCCTGGCAAGCGGCTCGGCGGAACCGCGGACCAGCTGCGTCCTGATCGGCGCTCGTCGGTCTGCAGCCACCCGAAGAGGGCAGCTGTGGAAGCTTCGGGCCGAATCCAAGCTCAGATTGCGGCCTTTGTTTCCACGAATCGATGGGAGTTTACACGAATCGATAGGGGCTGCACCATCAAAAGAATGAAGCTCCTAGCGGACACCTAACCATGTCGCTCTCAAGCGAGCTCTCACACACGCGCCTACGGGATGCGCCGCCGCCTACCCTGCTCGAGCGGAGCAGCGACAGCAGCAGCACACCTATCCAAATCCTAATTTTTTGCACATGCACAGCAGCCGCCTGCCGCGGCGGCAGCAGGGGCTGTCTCAGCACACTGGCACTCGCTTCCCTGTGTGAATCCCAGCCGTCGGCGGGGCGCATGCCGGCACGCGCTATCAAAACTGCCGCGGCTCTGCGACTCCGCAGGCCGCTCAGGAGGTGAGGACATACAGCGGCGGCCTGAAGGGACGGAGGGGACAGCAAAACTCGAGGCGGCCATGCGAGGCAGGCGCGCCAGCGTGCCTGCAGCTGGCATGCCGGGGGCAAGCGAGCCGCAGGGGGCGGCGCATGCACGGAGCTGCCAGCCAGGCTAGAGCAGGTAGTGCTTGGCCTCCACGTCGCCCCACACGCGCGTCTCGGCCACCCTCAGCATCGCGTAGGGAAAGTCGCCGCCGACCAGGTTCCAGACGGCTTCCATGCTGCGCGGCGTGCACACCCCGTTCGAGCGCTCGTAGTCCCTGCAGGCGGCCGCCGCCCGGCCGTTGCTTTCAGAGGTCCAGGTTTAGAATCCCCAGGGTGCCCAGACACCTTCTATCCTGGAGGCATGCTGCCTCGCGCTGGCGGCCGTGCGTGGCCTGGAGGGCCACGTCAGAGGCGGATAAGCAGTAGCCGCGACACGCACGCATGACGAAGATGAGAGGAGAGGGGGAGGGAGGAAGCACCGATAGTAGCCCGTCCAGCTGTCCACGGACGTGCTGCCGTCGTCCAACCGCCTACAGCGGCCCGGCCCCGCTCAGCAGCTTCCCAGCAGCTCCTCCCGCCTCGGCTTGACAGACGCGACAGCATGCAAGCGGCCTCACAGCAGCTCGCTCAACCCGCTGGCCGGCAGCTCTGCAGCGATGAGTGCTGCAGGCAGAACGCGCGTGTCCCTCCATGCCTCAATCCCCCGTCATGCCTCGCCTCGATCTCAAGACAAAGATCATGCATGCAACCCTTCGGGCTCCCTGACTGGCCGCCCTAGGCGTAGGCACACCCCCCCCCCCCCCTTCCCAAAGCATGCGGCTACCTCGGCAGCTTCGCATGTGCGGGTGCAGGCGCCGAGTGAGGGGCGCGCCTGGGGCGGTCGGAGGCCTGCAGGTGCGTGACCTGGCCGGCGCGGTCAAAGTGGAAGGTGGCGCTGACAGAGACGCCGGCGTGCGTGAGCGTGGCAAGCGCAGAGTCGGGCCCCGGCCCCGGCGCCCAGCGCAGCCGCCCGCTCGGCAGCAGCGCCGTCGGGAAGAAGACGGCCTCCGACAGGTAGCGGGACAGCGCCGCCCGGTCGATCTCCGGGCCGCCGAAATCCACCAGAGGCAGCACCTGCCGCCGCCGCCGCCGGCTTTACTCGGACACCCGATTTTTCCCAGGTTGTAGTGAGGTTTGCGTAGGGTTTAAGTAGGGTTTGTGTAGGGTTTGAGTAGGGTCTCTGTGGGCCCACAGCCCGCCTCTCGGCGCCGAGGTGGCAGGAGCGAGAGCTGAGCGGGTGGGACGCCGACCGCGTGTCTCTTGTCCTCCCTTTTTCCCCCATTCTCAGTTTTTTTTTCACTTTTGGAGAGGGGGAGCGCACGTCGAGCAGCTTCCAGAACATCTCGCCGCGGCCGCGCACGTACGAGTCCCAGCCGCGGATCCAGAAGAAGGGCGCGAGCTGGATGGAGGCGACCCACACGTAGCCTGCCGGCGGCGGCAGCAAAGGGCCCGGTGTGAGTGGCGCGCTTGCTGGCGGCGGCAGCAGGCGGCTGGGTCTCGGAACCCTGCTGCCTGCAGCGTGCTTGCATGCTGGGAGGCGCGGCAGCGGCCACGCGGCGGTCAAAACATGCAGCCACAGGGCAAGCAGAGTGTCCTGGTGACAGGCGGGCGGCAGAGCGGTGGCGGCTGCAGCTTGCCAAGCGGTAGGCGCCTGTGGTGCGAGCAACGAGGGGGAGAGGCGCACCGGGCGTCGGGATGGAGAAGTACTGCGTGGCGGTGACTTTCTTCCATCCCTCGTCCGCCCGCATGCCCGGGCTCGCGCGCAGCCTGCAGCCCGCACGCGGCCCCCGAGCAGTCAGCCGCCATCCTGGCATCGCCCGTGCTGCCGCTGGCGCGACCGCCTGGCGAAGGTTCCGGCGGGAAAGCGACAAGGCAGGAAAGCAGGAAAGGCGGGAAAGCGACAAGGCGGCGCGCCTGAAGACGCCCGACTGCTTGAGGCTGCAGTAGGTGATGGCCGGCTGGCCCTCCGCCAGCGCGTAGCGAAAGTAGCGCTGCACCGGCTCTGGCAGGCCCGCAATCTCCTCCGCCCGAAAGGGGCCCCGCGTCGAGCGCGCTGCATCCCAACGGCCGCTCCCGTCATCTGGCAGTCGGCCTTGCTGCAGCCGAGCCAATGGCGGGGAAAGCTGGAAAGCGTGCCTGTGCCTGCTATGACCTCCTCTATCTTGGCTGCTATTGCCTGGCCGAACGCGAGGCGCGTGAAGGAGAGTGCGAGCGCGAGGATGGAGACGAGGAAGAGCAGCAGCGCCCGCAGCAGACCCGACAGCCGCAGGCTGGGCGTGCGCGCGAGCAGCGCGATGGCCCACTCGCCGCAGCGCGCGAGGCGGCGGGCAAAGGGGTGCAGCTGCGACTGCAGCAGCTGGCTGGTGCGGCCCAGGGAGAGCGCCAGCAACGGCGTCAGCGCGCCACTGCACTGCTCATGCCGCCTGCGCCGGGCGAACGAGGTGTATGTCAGGCGCGGAAGGTCCGTTTGACGAGGGAGGGATTGAGTAAATGCAGCCACACACTCTTGTTGTAACGTTGATTTGGTTCCGAAAGCAGGATGTCGGGCGAGTGTTGACGTGCAAGCAACAGCATTGAGGAGCAGCAAGGCTCATGTCGCGTACTGCATCCCAGAGCAGTCTTCCAGCTCTCGGCAGGCACCAACGAGCGTTGGATGCAGGCCCGCTAGAGAAGCCTAGGCCAGGAGTGTCGAGGGTGGACGGCGCACCTGTCTGCCATAGCACTCCTCGCCCCGCCAGCCGGAGGTGTCTTGCGAGCTTTGGCGCGGGCAGGCCTGACAAATTCGCCAGCGTGTCTATTGCCAGGCTGCGTGCATGCTTCATCCAATTTCCGAGCATGGATGCTGTTTCTCGGCCCGCAGCCATCGCTCCCCAACCCTGGCTTGCGTGTTGTGACATCATCCCCTTCAAGGCCTGGAACGCTTCATTATGAGGCCGCAAAACAACAAAAGCCAGGCAGCAAGGAAAGCTGGACCTGTCAAAATCAGGCAGATCACGCAGCACTGCGAAGAGCAAAGCAGAGCAAGCCAACCGCTGCGCACTGCTGCTACTGCTGCACCCAGCCGTCCATGGAGCGGCGCGGCGACTTGAGGCTGCCGACGAGCGGCACAAACTCCTGGTCCTCGCCGGTCGGCTCTCTGGCGGGGATCTCGCCTGCAGCAGCATGTCCTCTTCAGGACGGCGTTGATAATCAGTCAAAGTGCTCTGCCGGCAGCAGGGCGGACCGTAAAAGACGCACCAGGTGCCGTGGCAGGCTGACCAGCGTCGCTGCTACAGCTGGCGGCCGCAGCGGCCTCCGGCGGCAGCAGCGGCTCAGCCAGGCCGTCCCGCACGGCCTCGTTGGCCGCCTCCCGCGCCGGCACCAGGGCCAGCAGCGGGAACATGACCTGGCATTGCAGCCAGCATCGCTGCATCAGACTCTCCGTGCACCTCACAAGCTATCTCGGCATGCAGAGGCAACCAGCGTGCTGCACATTGAGAACAAGGCATTCGTATGGCCACACGGTGCCAACAGCAAGGGGGCGGCCGCACCGTCCAGCCGAGGCACTGCGCGATGGCGGTCGTCAGGAAGCACCAGTCGAAGCCGGCATGGTCCACGATGAGGCCGCCAATAAAGGCGGAGCCCGACCAGCCGAAAGCGTAGATCGAGTCGACCGCCGCCCACCGCCCACGCTGGCTCTGCGGCCGCCCGGCAGGCAGTTCCCCCCTGTCAGAAAGCGCGGCAGCGGGCACTAAAGCAGCAGCAAACAGCAGCAGCACGGAGGCTCCATTGCAGCGGCCCAGCCTCCACAATTGCACCGAGTTCCCCCCAGCCCCGGCCGAGCTGCAGGCGCCGGCTGCTGCAAGGGGCTCCGCCGGCAGACAAGGGATGCGCTGAGAAACAGGGCAGCATTCTGCTTGACAGGATCCGTTCAGCTGCCTGCTTTTGCGCTGCTCCTGTGGCACCCGCCCGTCACATGCAGCGGCTGCAGTTTGGAGCCGAACGCGCATGCCTCACACAGGGGCGTTCAGAGGGCGACATTGGCGGCCGCGCCTTGGGCACGTGGTCCATGAGGATGCCCTTCTGGATCGGGTAGCCGGCGTTGTTAACGCCCGTGCGAATCAGGTAGAGCGCCACAGTCAGCCCTGCGCGGCTCCATATGGCGGGAAAGGCGCCCATCGCGCCCATGATGGCCCAGCCGACCAGGCGCAGCAGCAGCAGCACCTGCACGCGGCCTGCACAGCCGCCCACTGCAAATGTGAGGCGCAGGCAGCCGGCCACAGCAGCAGCAGCAGTAGCAACACAGAAGCCCCCAAGGTCAGTTTCCCGCCTGGATTCGAATTTGAATACACTGCCAAGGACACAACGTTTCCCACCGCAACAGCAGCTGCTCTTCTTCCTCTTCTTCCGGAGGCTGCCTTCTCTGGGAAAGCGGCAGGCAGGAGCGGTGCAGACTGGCAGACTGTTGCTTGCGCAGCCAGGCGGCAGCATGGTAAAGTGGAAGGGGGTCTGGGAGGAGGCAGGGGTCACCGATGAGGACGGACAGGCGCTGGCCCAGCACGGAGAAGCAGCCGATCATGATCGGCTGGGCAGCCAGGATGAGGTTGACTGCCACCGGCGCCAGGCCGACCTTGGAGGCGAAGAAGACGGGGAAGAATCTGCGCGAGACGAACAATCAGCCGATTAGGCCCGTTTCTTGCGCGCTGCAGGCGGGTTGACGCCTCATTGTGGACCCAATGCAGCCTCTGAGCAGGCGATCACACCGGTCCTGGTTTAGTGGCTAGATAAAGGCTGTGCTCGGACTCGCTCCTCCCAGCAGCCAGCAGCGAGAGGCAGTTATGGCGGCCAGAGGACAAGCGCATGGAGGCTGACTTGATGGTGCATCCGGAGGCCAGGCCGTAGATCATGTCACTGGTGGCCAATATGTAGGGGATGGCAGCAGGCGTCAGGCCGCACAGCCGCCGCTTTCCAGCGCCCTTCAGCCCTGCAAAGGCGCAGCGCCGGGTCAGGGCGCGGCTGCGCAGCCTTGAGACACGCTGCGGGTGTGCTGCCATGGCATTTCAGAGACGCGCCACCAGCCAGCCTGTGCAGACAGACTATCGCCGCGTCTGGATGGGAAATGGGGGGGACCCGGTGCCAGCAAGGTCACAAGAACACCCAGAGGGCCGCTGCTGCCGGCTCACCTTCCTGAGAATCCGCCTGCTCTGTGGCTGCGGCTGCAGCGGTAGTGTGACCGTGCGCCTCGCTCTCGGCGCCCAGCAGCTTGTCGTCGTTGAAGGCGAAGAGGGCGGCCGCCGGCACGACCGACAGCGCCATGCCGGCCAACACGACGGTGCCAAGCGTGTGCACCGTCCACACGTTCCCGGCTTGCTGCAGCGATGCAAATGGGCAGCGATTCAGCAAGGGTGCAGGCGCGGGCGTGCAGAGCGGGCAGCTGGCGTTGTGGGGGGGCAGACTATGAAGATGGCGGCGGCCATGAGGGGGCCGATCGACATGCCCAGCATGCCCAGGAAGAAGATGCTTGTGTAGACCGCCGAGCGGGAGCCTGCAGTCGCCCAGCACCACGCGTGAGGCTGCCACATAAAAAAGGTGCCCCCAGTTCTATGCAGGTCAGATGGTGGCCCCGCAAGCCCCCTGCGCCTCCCTGCCTGCATGGCAGCTCACCTGTCGGCACTGAGTCAGCCAGGATGGACTCCACCACCTGCGCTCCCGCCTGCACAGCAGCATCTGGCGGTGAGCCTCCATTGGAGAGGAGTTGGGAGGAGACTGGAGTGGTCGGCTGCAGCTTGCCTGCGCGATGCCCCAAAAAACGAATGCCGCACACAGCAGCGCATACTTGAGGTCGTGCAGCACGCTGAGCGGCTTCACTTGTATCAGCTGCTTGGGCGCAAGCACGGCGGCCGCAGTGAGCCCAATTGCAACTGCAGTCGGCAGCAACGTCCGTCAGCCTCCGCTTCCAGTGATGCCACGGTCTGAAGCAGCCAGGGGTTGGCGGCGGCGCACTGAAGCCGGCAGTGCCAAAGACTCGCAGCACCGAGTCGCGGCGGAAGCGGTCTGCCAGGAAGCCGCCTGGCAGGCTGGCGAGCGGGATGAAGATGCCTTGGATGGCCTGCACGACTCCCACCAGCGTGTTGCTGCCGCCTTCCAGGTAGAAGATGTAGTTTGCGCCAGTTCCTGTGAAGGGGGAGGGAGGGGAGGCTGAGATGCAGCCACAGTTGCAGAAGCAAGCTTGCTCTTTGGTGGAGCTAGCAGCAGAGCGGACCGCTGTTCCAGACCCCTGCGAAACGGCAATGCAGTTGAGGTCAGAGCGGACTTCGGGACGGCTGTTCTCAAGCCACTGGTGATAGAGAAGTCGCTGCTGAGAGTACGGGCTGGGACAGTCTTTCACTGCGCAGCTGTCCATGAAGCTGCTGGCGGGTCCAAAGGCTTGCCTTGCGAAACGGAGAAGCTGATGCGGAAGATGTATGTCACCTGTGAGCAGTCGGTGCTGGTGGTAAGTGCGCGTAATGGCGAGCGGCCAGTTGGTGGTGTTGGTGTTAGTGGCGGCGGCATTCCGGGTCCTGCACGGCCGCGACAGCAGGATTTCATAGGGAATGCACACCACTAGGTTGTAGTTCCACTTCATGGTGCCTGTAGCACGCACTGCCTCAAGTTTCAGCGGCGCCGACAATCGCGCGCGCCAAGTGCGGCCACGCAGTTGCGCCTTCAGGCGCCCGCGATCCAGAAGCAAAGATGGTCTCTTCAACCAGTGCAGTTTCAACCACTGCTCGTGCCTGTTGCGGAGTCAGCTGGTCACTGAGAAAGATGGGATGCAAGCAGCAGGGAATCTGCCGCAACGAAGAGGCAGTATACTCAAAAGCAGACGGCTTCCTGCAACTCGTGGTAGGCGTGCAGCGTAGTCGCGAGGCCTGTTCCGTGCAGCAAGCTTGCCCTCCCTAGGTTCCAGCTTACCTCCGCGGAAATCGGCCACAAAACGCGCTCTGTCCTCTATCAATCACGCCGAGGTGTGTCCGCCGTCATCTGACCGGGGCGTTCGGCCAGCGTGGACGCCTGGAGCCGTGGGACGCTTCTTTCGCGCGGACATCCAGGTGCCTCCCGCCGGCCATGGCGCCAGTATTTGCCCATGCTAGCACTCCACGAGCTTCCTCTGGTGCTCAAGGCATGACTGTGTGCGTTTAGCGCCGCGACTGGCTCCCATCTTGATTATATACTCTCGAACATGTCATTTCGGAGCTAGAACAGCCACCGGCCCCGGCCCCGGGCACAGCAACGCCGCTATGCATGTCCCCCAGTCACGCTCACTGGCTCCTCTCCGGAGCCGCGGGCCGCTGCCGGCCTGTGCAGCGAGCCGAAGCCGCACGCGCTGAGCTGCGAACTTGCGGGCCAGCGGTCGAGGCACCGGCCTTTCGCCCTCTGTCGAGCTTGAAATGGTGGTCAGGAGAGTGAAGCCTTGGAGGATGCCGGTTGCAGGTCCAGGCGGCTGAGACAGCCATGTCTGAGCTGCTCGAGGCCCGTGCTGGCGCTGCCGCCGGCGCCTCTGCGGAGCGCATGCTGTCCGTCAAGCTGCAGCGCGGCCACAGCCGCACCCTGAGCTGGAGCGCGCAGGGCACACCGCTGGCCCGCAAGATCAGTGTCTCGCCCAAGGTGGCCAGCGCGCTGGCGGCCGCCCGGCACAGCCGCAGCAACAGCCTCGCGGCCGACACCGACCTGACGCTGGAATTCAGGCCCGTGCTCCCACGCACACCTGCTCAGTGCTCATGCATGTATGTCTGGCAAGGGCGCTAAGCTCCTCCCTGCTCTGGTGGTGCGCAGGATCGGGCGCCATGCCAGCGGGAACCTGGCCATGGAGCTGTACCGCGTGCCCGAGGACCGCATGCAGCAGAACATCGACCTGCTGGAGAAGATGCTCGACCGCAGTGCCAGCACCGCCGAGATCGCCGCCGCTGCCGCAGACGTCCTGCCGCCGCAGGCCGCCGGTGCGCAGCCCCACGCCTTTCTCCATCACAGCGAGACTGCTGACACCGCGATTGCGGCCGGGACTCCTCTCACAGGCCAAGTGCCTGCCAGCGGCATGCGCATGTTGCAGAATGAAGCAGAGGCATGGCGGTTGTCGCTGCCATAGTCCTGTCCTGGCAGCGGCTGAGGCAGCTGGGCATCCGCAGGCGGGCTCAAGGAGGGGGAGGCAGACTTTGTGCCGATCGTGGTCGCCCACACGGCGGCGCCCTCCTTTGGCACCCAAGACCAGGCGCGGCCCTCCCTCTTGGCTCGGCTGCCTCTCAGCTGCACTGGTGGCTGCCAAGCTTCGCTGGCTGCCTGTCAGGCTGCCCTTGCCGCCGCCGCCGCCTTCAAAGCCGGCTGTTGAGGCTTGAGACAGCATGTCAGCATGCGTCGCTTGCTTCCTAATGGACGCCTCTCCCTCCACCAATGCATCGGCCCCTCATCTCCAGCGGGCTCCCGCTCGCCACATGCCGCCGCTGCTGGCGGCTGACGCCCGCGACCCGCTGCTGCTGCCGCAGGGCGAGGCGGGCACCTTCGAGTTCCGCCGCTTCCTGACGCAGGAGGGCCGCCCGGGCTCCTACTGGCACGACATCCCGCTGGCGAACGGCGACGGCAGCGTCAACTTTGTGTGCGAGATCCCGAAGGACACCAAGGCCAAGATGGAGGTCGCCACTGTGAGGGGCCCCCTCTCCATGTCCACACGGTCGAGTGTTCTGCATGCGGCAGCCTGCCTGCAGCGGCCTGGCTGGCATGTCATATCATGCTCCTGTGAGGGGGTCATGCCCAGGCTGTGCTGCCCAGCGCCTGCTTGCAGACACCTGTCCGCACTGCTAGCCTGCCTAGAAAGCCAATCGGCCCCTCTTGCTCAACATGTGGGTGCCCGCGGCTGTGCATGAGGCCTGGCTGCCCGGGCGGCAGGCGGAGGCGGGCACGCCCATCAAGCAGGACGTGAAGAAGGGGCGGCTGCGGGACTACCCCTACGCCATCCGCTGGAATTACGGCATGCTGCCGCGCACCTGGGAGGACCCGGACGCGGCGCATGCCGAGCTGGGCGGCATCACTGTGACCCCCCCTTCCTCATGCCTGCTATCTTGTCTGGAACGGGCGGCCCTGCAAGGGGCGCATGGCTGCAGCGGTCCCCTGCTGCTGCCAATGCATGCAGCGCATGCACCTGCTTGGGCACTGGCCGCGGGCCAGGCAGCGCCATGCCCCGCCCTCCGCTCCTGTGTGGGCTTGCCCAGCAAGAATGGCCGCACGTTGGAGCCTCCCTCACCCAGCCCGACTGCGATGGCTTCCAAACCGCGCCTTTTGACGTGCTGCAGGGCGATAACGACCCCGTGGACGTGGTCGAGATCGGCTCGCAGCCGCTGACGTCCGGCTCGGTGCACCCCGTCAAGATCCTGGGCGCCTTTGCGATGATCGACGAGGGCGAGCTCGACTGGAAGCTGATCGCGATCCGCACGGACGACCCGGCCGCGCCGTACCTCGACGACATCGACGACGTCGAGCGGTGCGGCAGTTACAACCTGGCCGCGCCGCAGCTGCGGAGGCGTCAAGAGCTGCGGGCCGGCATCCGTGCGTGAAAGGGGAACTGTTGCGCGGCTGCTGCTCAGGAGAGCGTGCTATACTGCGGCGGGAAGGTCTAAAGAGAGGCAGGAGGCAGACAGCAGCAGCAAGCACCGGAGGCTGTTAGACTCTGGTCGAGGCGCAGCTCGCACATGATCTCGCAGCTGTCCGGCTGATGGTGGCTTGGGTGCCACCACAGGCGCATGGAGGGCGTGCTGCAGGAGATCATGGTCTGGTTCAGGCGCGCCTCCTGCCTCTCCCGCAGCCCCGCAGGGCGCCTTTGACGCTGGAAGCCCTGCTGGCGGGCGTGCTGATCGATAGCCTGGGCTCTGGGCGCTGGCAGGGACTACAAGATGCCGGACGGCAAGCCGGCCAACCGCTTTGGCTACGACAGCCAGCCGCAGAACCGGGAGATGGCCGCCCGCGTGATCGAGGAGACGCACCAGGCGTACCAGCAGCTGGTGTCCGGCAAGCGGGCGAACGAGGGCAAGCTGGCGCTCGCATAGGCGGCAAAATCGACCTGCTCATCAAGGAGGAATGGAAGCCGCGAGCAGAGCAGGGGACTGGGCGCTTTGGCCGCGGTGATTCGCCTCGTGACATGCTGCTGCCGCTCTTTGACCCGACTGGCTGACTGACGCGCTCTTCGCTCCCCTTCCAG
Organism: Trebouxiophyceae sp. KSI-1; assembly: GCA_003568905.1. Classification (NCBI taxonomy): domain Eukaryota; kingdom Viridiplantae; phylum Chlorophyta; class Trebouxiophyceae; species Trebouxiophyceae sp. KSI-1. The sequence goes on from BHFV01000302.1 coordinate 12,933, forward strand.
CTGTCCATGACTCTCCCACCATACAGTCGCAGACACAGTCGGTTGGCGCGGCCTGCTGGGCAAGCAGGCTGCCCACAAAGCGCTGCGCCGCTGGCAGAGATTAGGTCTAGGAGGATTAGGCGTTTCGTTGCATCGCTCTGCGTGTCCCCCTCTCACAGTACAGATAGGGAGTCGTGTGACCACCTGCCCCCACGCGCCCCGCACCGGTGTAAGGAAAGACGCGCCCAGAGGGCCCTCTGGGCCCTTGACCAGCTCCCACAGCCGCGTCTCAACCTTCCTCGGCAGATGCCCGGCCTTCGGCTGGCTAGATGAAGACGCTGCGACCGCTCCTGCTGCTACTGGCCATTGCACAGCTGGCGAAAGGTGCGACCAGGCCACGCTCGTCCAGTCGAAAGGGAACGGATGCCCTGGTCGGTGGGACAGCTAGCGCGGACCGTGATGTGCAGGACAGTATCCGTCCATCCGCGACTGCAGCTCGCTGCAGCCGACGCAGTGCCAGGGCACCCCGATCCGCTTCGCCAACAACAGCTGGAGCTACACCGAGTACCAGGTTCGCGGCACGAATGGCTCCCAGCAGACCGACCTGCTCAGTGATATCGCGTATGGACTGAGGGTGCTTTTACCTGCTGGCAGCTCGATTGCGCGGGCGTGGACTGCGCCAGCCCGGCGCCGGACGCGTCCTGGTTCTGCGGCCGCGACGTGCTCAACTACCCGGCGCAGGTGGCGGCAGGCACCGGCTTGCCAGCCGGAAAGGCACGCCACTCCCGCCCACCTGCAGCCCCAGGCGGTCGCGGCATGCCCCTGGGGTTGTCCATCACGCCCTATACACATCGAGATGGGTGGCCTGGCAGGCGGAGGACAATTGGGCGGCTTGCCTGTACAACAACTGGAACTTCGGGCTGCTGCTGGACGACTGCCGCGACGTGCAACTGTGGACGTGCGACGACTGCCGAGCCGCCTATCGCAGTTGGCTGTGCGGCCAGGCCTTCCCGCGTTGCGCCGGCGGCGACCCGCTGCAGCGCGTCCGCGCCTGCCGCAACAATTGCTTCGTGCGCTCGCCACCATCCCTTTGCCTGCGTCTGGCCCCATCAGGCTCCCTCTGCCTGGCTCTGCTGCTAGGTGACGACTGCCTGACTGATGCCTGCACTGCGTCGCCTGCAGAATGTCATCCAGAAGTGTCCAGTCACGCAGCAGTTCAACTGCCCGCTGACGGACCCACGAGACTACGCCGACGGCAACGGCATGTGCGCTGCTAGCCCCTCTTTGCTCGCAGCCACTGGATGGAGAGATCAGGAGAAGGCAACTGCAGCTACTGTGATCGCCAGGCAAGGCTCACACAGAATGACTGCTGCAGGCCCGCGTGCAACAACGTCGCCTCAACGCTTGTGCCCTGAGCCGGCCGTTCCGGCAGTTGCCTGCCGTTCCGGCAGTTGCCCACCATTGCACGGCCAAAAAGCTGCTTCCAGGCTGTGACCGCTCAATCATTCTCCCACGGCCCAACTCTTTAGCGGACAAAACCGTTCCACCACAACTGGCAAACGTAATCGTTCCTGCGCACCTTCAGCACAGTGCGCAGCGCCTTCAGGCAAAACCGTAACCACCTCTGCTGATCCACAGCAGGCTATGGCTCCCAGGGAACATCTGAAGAAGCAGTGAGCAGACTCGCAAAAAAAATGGCGCAGGCAGGCAGGCAGCGAGGCAACGCCTGGCGGCGGCTTCACTTGCGGATGTTGGACAGGCCGGTGCTCTCGTCGCCGCCCGGCACGTGGATGCCGCACTCGGTCTTGAGTGAGCCGTCGCGGTTCTTCATGCCCTGCAGCAGGCCCCCCATTCCGCAGTCAGGAGCACCCAGCAGTGTCCGGCAGCCACCCACGCTTCCCTGCCCCTGTGACCTAGCTCATACATTAGCTGGGCTGCTATGTATTCTGGCAGCGCAGGCGTTCAGCAGGCCCGGGCTAGCTGCGTAGCAGCAGTGTTTCCTCCCATTCATCCAAAGCTCTCCTGCACTTCCCGACCACAGCATGATTGTGGCCAGGCAGACCAGACAGCTGCGGGGCGCGCCTGGAAGCGGCCCGAGCGCTCGCCGGCGTACTCAAACCACTTCTCCTTGGGCACCGGGATGGTGCTGTGCACGTCGCCAACCGAGGGGTAGCCCTGCAGCCACACACACACCCACACACAAGACTCAGGCATCAGCCACCCGCCAGTCCCGCTGCCCGCCCGCCTGCGCGCTCCTCCCCCTGCAGCTGCAGCCCTGCTTTCTGCGCAGTTGCTGCTGCGACCGGCCCCCATCCAGGGGCCCCGCGACCGCCCCACCTCGCGTCAAACACGACTCAGGACAGAGCTGTCCTGTTTCTGCGCAGCGCTGTTGTCGTGCGCGCAGCTGCTGGACCGGGCGGCTGCTCTCAGTCTTTCCCGCGCGTCTGGCAGGCAAGCAGGGCTCCTGCGGGCGGGCGAGGGGCCAGTGGAGTGCAGGCGCTGGGAGCCAGCAGAGAGGCAGTGCCTGCTCATGCAGCGGGTGCGCCTCGAGGCCGCGGGCCTCCAGGTAGTCGAAGCAGTCGCGGAAGGTCCACCAGGCGAGCGGGTTGCACTTGACCGGCTTGCCGTCCTCAAAGACCTGGGTTTATGGTTATGGGTTCAGGGTTAAGGATACAAGGAAAACGGCGCTCAGGCCGCCGAGTGCCCGATGAGTGAGGCCACCTCGACTTTCACACACAAGCAGGAGGGCCCCAGGGCTCGCTGGGCTGCTCACGCTGTGCAGCTCCCATGCGCCCAGCCGGCCAGCCGTGGCTAAGGCGCGGCAGGAGAGCATCCCCAAGACTCTGGTCGGGCGAGGCAGCGAGGATGTGGGCTGCCAGGCCAGCGATTGGCTGGCTGCGGCTGCCAGTGGTTCGGCCAGCAACGGGGGCGGGCGAGACTTCTGGCAGGTGCAGGAGGGAGAGTTGGGGAGGGTGCCTCAAGATGCGCGCGCTCAAAGCCGTGGTCCTGCCGCCGGCCGTTGATCATGACGTCCGCCTGCGTCTCGACCAGCGCCCGGTTGAACGGCTCCACCTGCGCGAGTCACGGCCGCGCCTGCGTTAGTCACAGTCTCCCCCCAGCTGGCGCGAGGAGCGCCGGGGGGTCCACCGATGCGGCGCCGCCCGGGCGCTTCCAGGCCGCGAAAGCAGCCAGAGGCAAGTGCCGCCTCCGGAAACAGAGGGTAAGCGCCAGCCCATGTGCTTCTAGGCGGCGCGGCTTGGCAGCAAGCGCGCGAGTCGTGGAGGGGGGGGGGGGGGGGGACCTTGCAGATGGAGTCGTATGCGTCGATGTCCGTCAGGAAGAGGTCGGAGCCGTGCTTGGCCTTGTACTCCTCCTTGTTGGCAAAGCCCTTGGCGTGGAACGTCACCGCCTTGAAGCCGTACTTCTCCTGCGGGCGGTGCTAGCAGTCTGTCAGGCGTCGAGGGCTGGATCAGCTGCTGCCGAGGAGTGTCAGCAGGGGCTGACAGGGGATGCCAGGCTGTCTGGCGCCATCAGACGGCACACGCGCTCGGCAAGCTGGTGATTGGTAGGCAGCAGGCAGCTGCTTGTGGGGATGGAGCAGGTTCGGATCGAATTCTTCGAGCGAGCGAAAAGCTTGCTCTCTATCAGGAGGAGTAGAAGGGAGGGATGGGGCGCCTCTAGGCGGGCCAGGAAGTCGTGCGTCTCCTGGAAGAGATGGAAGGTGTCGATGAAGACCACGGCGACCTTGCCGCTCTCAAGGTACCCCAGGCGGGCGAGCAGGTCCAGGATGACAACATCGCCGGCGATGAGCGCGCAGGGAAAGACCGGGTGCTCAAACGTTTCCACTGCGGACTTGAGCGCCTCCATCGAGTGCTCCTGCAGCCACTGCTGGCGCGAGCGCTTTGCTTGCTGCACCCACATGTTGACGACCAGGCCGCTGCGGCTGAGCTCCGAGGAGGGCGGCTGCGGCGGCGCTGCGCCGGCGTTTGGCTGCGGTGGCGTCGCGATCTGCGGCGCCGCCTCCGCCCTCGGCCTGCGGGCAGCCACAGGAGTTGGCACAGCAGAGTGCACCTGGGCAAGTGCTGGGGCAAGGCTGTGGCTGTTCGCAGAACAGCCGAGGAGCTCTCTTTCCACATTAAAGGGACCACGCGCAGCCTGATAGCCAGGGGCATGCTCGGCCTCGCTCTCGGCCTCCGGAAGCGTGCCCTACCCGATAGTGCATGCCAGCAGCGGCTGTAGCGTGCGAGTGCTTGGCGTCAAAGGAGCTGCTAATGACGCACCTGAACGACAGTGCGCGTCGCTGCTGTCGCGCGCTCTGCCGGCAGAACGGAAGCAGTGCCGACGATATGCGTGTGTCCGTCATTGCACGAGTCGCACGCGGCGTGCTCTGCGGCATCGCCATTGGTCCCAGATGTGCTGAAGGAGCTGTGAGTGGTGTCGATATTGCTTGCTGGGTCTCTGCTTACGCGAAGAGCCGGCAGATCGGCGTACCGGAAGTTGCTCTGCGAGCGCTGGGATAGGAGCGGCTAGGTGCTAGCGCGATGGCCAAACTGCGAGAGTCGGCCATGTGATCATCCGAGGGCTGAGACTTTTCCGAGGAGACTCCATAGTAAAGGACACCACCCTTGCTAAACGGTGGGAGAGAGACCAGAGACCAGAGACCAGAGACCCCTGATCGCCGCACAGCAAACTCCGACTGAGCAACAGCAGCACCTTGGGCGTCGTCTGCTCGAGCATCCGCAGCGATGGACTTTTTCATGGGCCTGAAAGGGAAGGACTTTGTCGTCGTCTGCAGCGACCTGGCCGCCACGCAGTCTATCATTCGGATGAAGAGCGATGAGGACAAGATCGTGCCCATAGACGACCACAAAGTCTTCGCTCTGGCCGGCATGATCCCATCCTTCCCTCTCCGCCAGCCGCGTGTTTCGCTCTTCCTGCCACACTCAGCCTTTCAATGAGCTGTTTGAAGGCTGGTGTGGTGCGCAAGCCAGCGATGCTCCATCGATCGGGGGGATTGCTGGTGAAAGGCAGCAGGGAAACGCTGCTACGGGCTGTGCTGACCCCTTGCTGCTCCTGGCAGGCGAGGCGGGCGACCGCGTGCAGTTCTCGGAGCAGATCATCGCCAACGTGCGCCTGTATGCGCTACGGAATGAGCGCACGCTGAGCACAAAGGCGGTGGCCAACTTCACTCGCCAGCAGCTTGCCACTGCGCTGCGGCAAGTGCGTGCCTCCTTCTCGTCTTCAGCCCTCCTTCCTTCCAGCCGACCTGGCGCTGACAAAAGCGCAGAGGCCAGCCTCACCCGACCAGCCCCTGAAGCCTGCACTGCATACCCGCTGGCTGCAGGGCCCATACCAGACCAACCTGCTGCTGGCGGGCTGGGACGAGCCGACGGGGCCGGCGCTGTACACGATCGACTACCTGGGCACAATGCACAGCATGAACGCGGCCGGCACCGGCTACGGCTCCAACTTTGTCCTCTCTCTCTTCGATCGCCTGTGGCGGCCGGACCTGACTGAGGCGGAGGCTGTGCGGCTCATGGAGCTCGGCATCGAGGAGGCGCGGCTCTGAACATACTGCCAACGCTTCGCAGCGAGCTGTGAGGCGTTTGAAGCTGACGTGGAAGCCTTGCATGGCGTGCAGGTCCAGCGGCGGCTGGTGATTGCGCAGCCCAGCCACGTGATCAAGGTCGTCGACCGCAATGGCATCCGCACGGTCAAGACTGTTGTCACGAGCAGCCAGCCGCAGCCGGGGCAGGGAGCGTCGCCCGAGGCGGCGGCCGCGATGGTCTCATAGCAGTGCAGCTCAGGGCAGTGTGACGAAACTTTCCAGCTGCCCGTCAGACTGGCAGGCCACTGGGTGCCAATGTGTCACCTGGCACAGAGCGTCACCTGGCATGAGGAGGCAGAAAAAGGAGGTGGAGGCAAACATTGGCCCTAGAGGTCCTAGGCACTGTGCCCAAATCGAAGCAGGTGCCCCGTTCACAGCGCTGCAGCGTGCCAAGCGATCCGCGCTGTGGAGGCTGGCGGCCTCCATGATCGGGCGGCGTCGCGTGGCTGCCCTTAGCGACGCGAGATGGCCTCCCGCGACCGTCGAGACGGCGGGCGGTATGGGAGTAGCAGTGGCCTGAGCGGCGGGCATGGGCGCGGGGCCTCCGGCGCCGGGGGCCCCGCGCCGTTCCGGTCCGGCCTGGTGTCGCTGGGCACCGCAAAGGTCGGCGTCCCCGCCCACGCCCGCCAGCCTTGCGCGCCCAGTCCCGATGGCCGCTTGCCAGGCGGTCCGGCGCCGGGCTTCGTGGCTTGCTGCAGCTTGTGGAGTGCAGGGGTGTGCCAAGTGCCGCGATCGAGCTTCACAGCGGTGCTGAGGTGGTTGATCAGTCAGCCTCCTTCTGGGACGGGGGCTGAGCGACCCCCTGGTCGGCTGGTGCAGAAGCCACGCACCACAACTCTGCCGGAGAAGAAGTTGGCCGTGCCGAAGCCGGTCAATCTGCCATCCTTGAGGAAGGTGGGCGCCCGATCCCCTCCAACTCCACGACGCCGATCTGCCTGCGCCCCACCACGCAGGCCGCGCCACGCGCGAGATCATGCTCACATTCAGCAGTAGTGCGATGCGCGGTGCGCTGTCGGAGCGGTACAGACTGGGCTGGTGGCCGATGGCGGGCGTTTTTGTCGCAGGAGAATGCAGGCAACGACCCCAACACGCAGCTGGTGCCGTCCGGCGGCGGCGGCGGCTGGCACAAGCCGGACCAGAAGGAGGAGGGTGGCGAGGAGGCGGCGCCGAGCCTGACGGCCGGATCCAGCTGGGCATCCGCACCGTCCAGCTCGGGCGTGCCGTCCTGGCAGCCGCCGACGCCGTTCCCGGTCGCCGCGGCAGCACCGCCGCGCGGCCGCTCACTCAACCCGCATGAGTACCCCAGCCTGAGCGCGGCCGCAGCCGCCAAGCCGGCCAACACTGCCAAGCAGCCCGTGCCCAACTTCCCAACCACCTCCTCCCAACAGGCACGCGCCTGCCATCTCGGTAGTCGCGCTCCTTTTCGCACCTGCTGTGGCTGAAGGCCCCCTGGCGCGCGTGCACCTGTAGGGCAGCGGCAACTGGGACGAAGATGAGCGCAAGCCGGTCTTCCCGACGCAGTCCCGCATCACCGGCGAGAGCTGGTGCGTTGCTCGGCGCCTGCCCCTCAGCAGACTGCTTTAGACGGCATGCGGCCCTATTAGAATGCCACCGAGGCGCGGAGCAAAGGTAGGCCTGCGTGCAAGCCGGGATGCTGCCTCACACCCTTCCTCTCCGCGGCTGCAGGGCGGACTCACGCTATGAGGACGAGGACAAGCCGCTCTTCCGGCCGCCGTGGGAGACCAACGGCCGGCCGGACTGGCGGGGTCCGCCGGGCGAGGAGGGGCGGCCGCCGCGGGGCCCGCCGGGGCGCGGGCCCGGTCGGCCCTACGGGGGCTACGACAGGCACGCTGCTGCTCCTCGTGTGGCAGCAAGCAGTCAAGACACACTTCCTGCACACCGGCTTGAGAGGAAGGGGTTGCCTCTCCGAGGTCGTGATGCGTGTCCAAAGTTCACTGGATTGCCTCTTGCGGGCGCGACGCCCAGCTGGCATTACACGCTTCGCCACTGAGCCGTGCAGGGCTTGTGCATGGCCCAGCCAGCCAATTAGCCAAGGTCGCATCGAACAAGCTGGTTTCACCCGCAGGTTCCGAGAGGTGGAGGACCCCGGGCTGTTTCCGCCGCCGCCGCCGCCGCGGCACGGCCCGCCTCCGCCGCCGCCGCCGCGCAACGCTGAGCCCAGCAGGGAGGAGGCTGAGGCAGAGAAGCGGGCGTACGAGGAGGAGCTTGAGCGCGTGCTGCAGGAGGTGGGCTGCCCACCGTGCTCATGCCTGGGGCGCTCCCAGTTCAAATGTCTCTGTTCTGCATTACTGCATGCCACAGCCGGCGTCACTGGCATGCATGGCAGATGCATTGGGATCGGATGCATTGGGATCAAGCCCTCATGAAATGACATTCCCAAGCAGCGGCAGCCTTGCTCCGCGAAGGGTGCTGCAGGCAGGCTGCAGGTGTCGAGGCGCTGCTGCTGGCAAAGGAGACCTCTGACCTCTGAATTGCGCTGGCCTCATGCGCTGGCTTCTTCCGCTGCCCACCGGCTTGGCTGACCCGTGCCGTCAATCTGCAGGAGCGGCAGCGGAAGCAGGCGGCGCAGGATGCAAGCCGCCTGCCGCCGCCCCCGCCCCCGCCGCCGCCGCCAGCCCCCCAGGAGCCCGAGGGGAGGCCGCAACCGGAAATTCGGCGTGTGCTCGTGCGGCAGCAGCAGCAGCAGCAGCAGCAGCCGCCGCCGCCGCCACCCCCACCGCCGCCACCTGCTCTGAGCGAAGAGGAGCAGGCGGCTGCCGCTGAGGCTCGCCTCTCACCTGCTTCAGCGCACAGCAGGCAGCGCATGCAGAGCCCAGCCAACGCAGTGAGTCCTGCATGGCCGTCAGGCAGAGGCGGCTGCTGGTGCTGCGCCGTCGCAGTCAGCTGGCAGATCTGTTGAGACGCATCGATTGCACAGCTTGCAGAGGGCCACCTGGCTGCGGCACGGTGCTCTCTGGCCTGGAGTCGGAGGTCCCAGCCTGACAGCAGGGATGCATGTGTGCCGCTGCAGGCCGCGCGTGCCAAGGCGCTGGAAGCGCGGCGCGTCCGGGAGGCCGAGGCGGCCGAGTTTGAGCGAAAGCGTCGCGAGGCGGCCGCCGCCAAGCTGCAGGAGCTGGAGGCGCGCATCGCCCGCAAGAAGGCCGAGCAGTGCGCCTCCTGCTCGCCGCCGGGCTCGGGAGCAGCCTCACTTCCGCGTGGGATCTGCAGGGCGTATGCTGTGGCCGGCGCCTAGGCACCCCGTCTGCTGCTGCGCCAGTCGCTTGGCTGAGCCGCCTGCTGTCTGCCGGTGACCCATGCAGGAGAGAGCTCCGGCACGAATGCAAGCGCCCCGTGCTCGCGCGCTGACCCCCGGCGGCTGCTGGCTGCTGCAGGGAGGCCAAGGATCGCGAGGGAGGCCAGGCGCAGCCGCCGGCGGTTGCGGTCGCGGTTGTCGGTGAGCCGAGCGAGGGTGCAGCCGCCGTGGTGGCGGCAGAGCTCGCGCGCGCGGGCTCCAAGGGCTCGCTGTTGGGCGCCGGCGGCGCGAGCAGCAGCATCGAGGCCGAGGCCAGCAGCAGCGTGGGGCGGCCGGAAGTCGTCGCGGACCTCGAGGCGCTCGGCAGCGAGGCCAGCGAGGCGGCGGAGGCCTGGCGGGCCGCGCCGGCGGCTGCCGCGGCCGCGGCTGCGGCCCAGCAGCAGCAGCCGACCACGATCTGGCAGCGCAAGTGCGCTCCCCTTCGCACATACGGCCCTGCTGCGCTTGCAGCCAGAGAGGCACATGCTCAGCCCCCTCTCGGTTGAGAAAGGCTGGAGACAGCCGCGGCGCTCGCCTCCCGCGCGTGAGGCCGCCGCACTCTGTGGGGACTGGGCTGCTGCTGACTGGTTGCTGGTGCCGTCCACTGCCTGCAGGGACCGGCAGGCGGTCGTCATCACCACGCAGACGCCCGCAGAGGCCAAGGCGGATGACTCGGGTACGTCCACCTGCCCTGATTCCTGTTGGCAGCTGCATGGCTAGCTAGCGCTGTGGGGATGGTGCCGTACCATTCAGTGACGAGGCTGCCTTGTTCTGCCCCCGCCAGCACAGCGATTTCACAGCCAACAAGCACCAGCCAGGCTGGAGCTCGCTTGTGGTTGCCTCCTCGCTGGACTTGCTTTCCATGGAGCTGATTGAAGGCTGCCCGCAGGCGCCTCTTCCCTCTTTGCCGCCACGAGCGGCTTTGGCCCGGCCCTGGTGGCGACCAGCCTGGGCATTCGGCCGGAGCAGCTGGCCGCCGCGCAGCAGGAGGGCGGCCCTGAGGCAGGACAGCCGCGGGGCGGCTTGCCGATGGCCAAGACGGATCGCCCACATGGTGAGTCACCCCTCTGCATGAACAGTTCTTGCCCGGCAGAGATACGTGTTCGCATGCTGGCGAATCCATCCCATGGATGCTCGTGCTCGATTCTCGAGCTCTGGCAGACGGCGTCCATGTCGCATTAACTGGACTGTGGGTGCCGATTGCTGCGGCAACAGAGGGGCTCAGGCCCACAGTGACAGCGGCAGCCTTCTGTGGAGCTCCCGAGTAACGAGATGCCGAGCTGTGGATTGACTCTGGGTCACTGGTGCTGCGGCAGGCGGCATCTCTTGGAGTGGTGTCGTCGCGCCGCCGCCGCCGCCGCGAGACAAGGCCGAGCCCGCGCAGGCGCAGCCGCCCCAGGCGGAGACGCCAGGCCGGGGCGAGGGCGGCCGTGGGCGTGGCGCCCGCGGCGGCCGCAGGGAGCGCGAGCCGCAGGCGGGCAAGGAGGAGCGCCAGCAGGCGCAGGGTGCGTGCTCTCTCGGGGTGTCCACGGCGGACATGATTGGAGCAATCTACATTTCGTAGCCTGATTTGCCACCGTGCAGAGCAGCCTGCAGCCTGCCTCGAGCACAGCAGGAGCCTGCTGCCAGGATGTAGCTGCACAGGCAGCTGCGTGGAAGCTACACACCCCATGCGGACTGCAGCCGCAGCATGAGGGGACCACATCCAGCCGCCTCTCAGCACTCTTTGAGGGGGAGACTCACGGGTGCAGGCGGCCGCGGCGAGCGCGGAGAGCGCGGACGCGGCAAGTCTGAGCGCGGCGGCCGCGGGCGCGGGCGAGGCCGCGGCGACGGCGCTGCTGCCGCTCCGCAGCAGCAGCGGGACACCGACGCGAGCGGCACCGACGGCCCGCCCACGCCGCACGGTGAGCCGCGGCAACCGCGGCAGCAGCGGCAGCGCGGGGAGGCGCGCGGGCGCGGGCGGGGCCAACGGGCAGCCGCCAGCGCCCCTGCACCCCCGGAAGGCCCCGCACCTCAGCAGCCACAGCAGCCCGCCCCGGCGCCAGCGCAGCAGCAGCAGCAGCAGCAGCAGCTGCAGCAGCCGCAGGCGCCCGTCGAGGCGCGCTCCTGGAGCGGCGGCGGTCTGGCCGGCGAGCTGCCCCGCATGGCGCAGCTGAGCCTGGGCGGCGCCGGCAAGGCGCCCGAGGGGCTGGGCGCGGCGCTGGACCCTGTGGCAGCCGACCCGCCGCTGCGGTGCGCCCCCTGCCGCTCATCCGCGCGCGAGTCACGCAAACGCGTTGAGGAGCGCACCCGAGCCAGTTCTAGCAGTGACAGTGCCGCGGCCTAACGAGCTTCTCCGCAGGTTGCCGCCCGCTAGCGGCAGCCACACCCTGGCATGCTGTGTCCCCTGCATCCTGCCACATCCCGCGAAAGCGGGGATGGGAGCCCCATCTTGCCGGCTGTGACCGACGCATGTATTAGCCGTAACTGATACATGTGCTGGCTGTAACTGACGTGTGGTCGCGCAAAACTGACGCAGGAGCGACCGCCCGATCGACCGCCCGATCGACCGCCCCAAGTCCGCGGCCGGAGTGGTGGGCCGGCCGAAGTCAGCCGCACCGCCGCAGGCGCCTCAGCTGGACGGCATTCCCGTGCTGCCAAACGACCTGTCGCTGGACAGCCCGGCCGAGTCGCACCGGCGGCAGCAGCAGCCCCTGCAGCCGCCGCCGCCGCAGCAGCAGCAGCAGCAGCAGCACCACCCAAACGCGCTGACGTTCGGGTTCCAGCCGCCGCAGCAGCCGCGGGCACAGCAGCCGCCGCAGGGCCTCGCGCCAGGCACGCTCTTGGCTGCACTGCAAAGCAGATGGCGCTGCAGCATCCTGCCCGTATGACTGTGCTTTCTGCCCGACTCAGCGCGCATGCAGATGCTGCTACACCAGCAACAGCAGCACTGGCGGCAGCAGCAGCAGCAGCAGCAGCAGCAGCAGCAGCAGCAGCAGCAGCATGCCATGTTAAGCTCGCAATGCTGCCAGTTGTCTGGCGCCGATACCATGTGCCCTGCCCGCCTGCAGGCCCCTTCCCAGGCGTCTTCTTCCCGCCGCAGCCAGGCACCAGCCCCTGGCAGCCGAGCGCGCCGGGCGGCCCCGGCCACAGCCACGGGCAGCAGCAGCAGCAGCAGCCGAACCTTGGCGCGGCGGTCGAGTCCTTCTACAAGGCCGGCGGCCCGGGCTCCTACGTCGGCGGCGGGCCCTTTGCTGGCTCGCAGCCGCCGCCGGCCGCCAGTCAGCCGCAGGGCGGCCTGCAGTTCGGCGCCTTTGCGGGCGTGCCGCACCAGTTCGGCCAGTTCCAACCGTTCGGTGGCCACGGCTTCCCGCCGGGGCCCTTTGTGCAGACAGGTCCGTCCCCTCGCCCCCATCCTCCCCACAACTGTCCCTGACACCTGCAGGCTCCGCCGCAGAGCTGCTCGGCTGCTTCGCCGAGTTGTCTGCCCTGGCCAAAGGGGAAACCTCCTCCGGCTTTGCCCTAGAGCGGCCTGCTTCCACAGTGCCTTGGACTCCGGCGCCTCCTGGCAACCAGCATGTGCGCAGCAGGCGCCCTGCGCTGCAGCAGGGGGCCTGCTCACTGTCGGCTGCGATGCGCGCCTGCAGTGGCTGACGAATCGGCGGGGTGCGGCCTGCAGGCAAGCAGCCCGACTGGAGCACCGGCCCCATCGCGTCCTCCCCGGCCTCCGCCGGCCTCAAGCCCGGCCCCGAGCCGGCAGCTTCCGGCAGCTTCCCGCTGTCGCAGGACGCGATCGTGCCGCCGGCCAACCTGCAGAAGCGGCCGCTGCAGTCCGCGCCAGGCCCGCCCGGCCCGCCCGGCCTGCAGAGGTGACCGCCTCCCTCGCAGCCGCCTCTGGCCCAATGGCATGGCCTTGTGTGTGTCTAGGCGGCAGAGCCGCTGTATGACCACCGCAGCTCTCCTCACGCGGCGCTTTCCGCTGCCGTCGTGGTCGCAGCGGCACAGTTCCACAGCGCTCAGCTGCTGGTGCCTCACAGCTGTTGTCCAAGCTGCCTGCTCGGCTGGCTGTTGCTCGACAGCCTGCTGCTGCGCCCGCTGCAGGCACGTGCAGGGCCCGCCGCCCATGTTCCATGGCCCGCCCGGCTCCGGCCCGGGCCAGGCGCCGCCGCCCGGCCTGCAGCAGCACCACAGCCACTTCCCGCCGGCGGGCTTTGGCGCAGAGGGGGCGCTGCACATGGGCGGCTTCCAACCCGCGCCCGGCCGGCTGTCAGGGCCGCCGCAGCAGCAGGGCCCGCCGCCCGGTGCGCTGCCCCGCTCGCGCTCCTGCAGCTGTGCTTATGGGCGATTCCGTGCGTCAGGTGCTGTGCTGCTGCGAGACTCAGCACAGGCTGCCCAGAATCCTGTGTTGCAGCAGCGACAGCTGCCACTCCGCGCTCTAATGCCACACGCTGTCATGCACGAGACCGCCTCGGCGCTCTAGCGGAATGCGGCAGCCTGAGCAGCGCAAGCGCCGATTTTCCCTGAAAGGCGTTTGCGGAATGTGCCCGTGGCGTAGCAGCCCCCCCCCCCCCCCCTCCTAGTCTTGCAGCTGCTGAGCCTGGGGCGCATGCGCCTGCAGGCATGGGCCCACCCGGCGCCCTGCCGCCGCCGCGCGACTCTGCACCCGCGCTGCCAGACGACGTCTTTGACTCGGCTGACGTGAAGCTGAGCGGCCCCGCGCCCGGCCTGGCCCCGCCGCCGCCACAGCAGCAGCCGCAGCAGCAGCAGCTGCAG
>BHFV01000303.1:0-31855 GCA_003568905.1 Trebouxiophyceae sp. KSI-1
CCCTAAACCCTAAAGCCTAAACCCGAAACCCTCAAGCCTAAACCCTAAACCCTAAATCCTCGAGCAGCTGGCCAGCCGGGCACCAGGCTGAGGTGGCCCAAAGCCGTAAACTCTCCCTGCCGCGGCCCGCAGGCTGCTCAGCCGGCCGGTGCAACCCTGGGAGGGTTTCTGCTGCGGCGACAGCCTGGCAAAGCTGCCGCAGCGCTCCTGCGACGCGCCCGAGGACACGGCAGAGGAGTGGTGCGACCCTGTCGGCCGATTCTAGGGTTTACAATCTTGGGCTCTTCTCTGGGTCTCTCCCCTGCCGGGATTGCTGCAAAACCCTCGCAGGCTGAGCCCAGGGTTGAAACGCGAGCTTTCGAATTGGGGCGATTCGAGTCTGAATCCCCGCTGGCGCTGCTGCCTAGCGACCGCAGCGGGGGCGGCTGTAGGGTTCAGTAGGGTTTTGTGCGGTAGTGTAGGCTCAGACCGCCCGCCTGTGCGGCCTGCCTGCCCCATCGCTGCAGCTGTGCCGCGCCGCAGCGCCTAAAAACCCTAATCTTAAACCTGATATTTGCAAGGCAGGCGGGCAGCCCCGCCAGCCCCTGTTGTTCCTACCTGGCATTGTCTGCCGTGGGACTCTGGGGGTAGGGTTAGGTTTTTGAGGGAAGGGTAGAATTGCGCCGTAGGCACAGCGCCTCACTGGCGCAGGTAAACCGTAAGGCTTCAGGAACAGCGCACCCCCCCCCCTCTTTGCTTTCTCCAGGAGGAAAAAATGCACGCTTCTCGTGCGAATCAGGACGCCCGAGATGGGAGAACCGCTTTTCTCACAAACTTTCTGATTCGCTGGGAGAAAAAAACGGGTGCTTATTTTGTCCGCATCAGTGCCGTGCCAGAGCCCCGACAGCGGCAGCGCTTGCAGGGACCCTCCGCAGCGCGGCCCGCTTCAGGAGGCACAGCCGGCGGCTGGGTCGAAGCGGCGGAGAGACGACGGCGACGAGGCGCGTCTCGTCACCCCCTCCCATAGGGTTTCCGTAGGGTTTATGCGTTTCGCTGCACGAGTGCACACGCCGCCAGCCGCCGGCCGCGAGGCTTCCGGGTCCAAGGGGTTCACAGATGTGACGCGTTTTTTTGGGCTCTGACCCTAAAACCCTAAACCTGAAACCCTAAGACCCAGAAATAGCCTGGCGGGAGCGCAGCAGGGCCTGAGGGCGAGTGTGGCTGCGGGCGCAGGAGGCCGCCCGGGGGGATCTCGGCATGCCGGCTGTCGCAGATGAGCTGCTGCGGCGGCGGCGCTCCAAGCGGCCGCGCACCGCTCCAGGTTCGCGCCTCCCTGCCGCCCATTCGAACCCTACGCGTAGGGTTTTCATCTCAATGTAGGGTTCGAGACGGGGCTCGATCGGGTTGCACTCGCTGAACCCCAAACCCTAAAACCCCCCCCAGCGTGGCTGCGGCCTCCTTTCCAGGTGAGCCGCAGCGTAGTCGAGCTCTAAACCCTTACCCTAGACCAGGGCCATAGCCCCGCCGGTCGTCCTGTAGTTTCCCTCGTTTCGCCCTGTGCTCTGTTGGGTTTCGGTTTTAGGGTTGCTCGATGCTGGAGTACGCGTGTGCAGCCTGTGCCAGCAAGCAGCCCCACGTGAGCACGTGCAGCTTGTGTTTAGTAAGCGTATTAGTAATGGGCAATCCGCGCATCAGAACCCTGGAACGGCCCGCAGGCGACCCCGAGAGCGGCCTGGAGCAGCTGCCGCCAGGCTGGCGCTGCGTCGTGACCCTGACGCGCCTGCTGGAGGGTATCAGCCGCCCGCAGCCAGCCTGGATTTGCCCCCTCACCGGCGCGTGCGTCGCCAGCCTGGATGCGGCGCTGCTGCTGGCGCGCGCGGCGGGGGCGCAGGCGGCGGCGGCGGCAGCTTCCGGGCAGCTGCCGGTCGCAGGTGCCCTCCCCGAGCCACCGAGACAGGCTGTTACGTTACCTAATTTTCCGTTACCTTAAGCGCCAAAAAGTATCGCGACTAATTCATTCCGCCCGGCCCTCGGGCGATGAAAATAATTACTCCTGGCAACTCGCGATCCCCTCTTTGCGATGCAAAAAATAATTCGACTCGGCAAAAACAGTGATGTTTACATGGCTGCCGGCCATTTTGCGCTCGCGATTAGCGCCATTCGCGATCAGAAAACAGATCAGCAAAGCCCGTCGCGAAGCCCTTTGCGAACCAAAAAATAAACCACTTTTGCCCGCGCTCGCGATACTTTTTGGCGCTTACGGTGCGTTGCGTTGCGTTGCGTTGCGTTGCGTTGCGTTGCGTTATGTTATCCTATTCCCGCAGACTGCCCATGGGTGCATCCGGCTGAGAGCAACTGTTGCTCGCCTTCAGCATGCCTCCTCTCGAGTTGTGTGCTTGCAGTACTTGCCGACTATAAGATGCTTGCCACAGTGCTGCGCCTGTGGGGGCGCTCGAGGGGGCCGGTGGGGCGACCCGCTGCAGCTGGGCACTCCAGGCACGGAAGCGGCTTGGAACCCAAAACTCTAAAAGAAAAATCTGCTTCGACCTCGCAGCCCCATGCCCGTCTCATCTGCGACTCGCCGGCTGCACGGCTCCGCAAACCACCCGAGATTTTTGGATTTAAAACGTCATTTAGGGGTTTTTACAACGATATTTTGGATGAAATAACGAAAAAACTCTGAATTCAACCCTGCTGGGCAGAACGGAAGCGAGCAGCAGCCGTGCCCGCATGCAGAGGCCTCGGATGCCGCCGCCCCGGCCCAGCAGCCGCCCCCCGCCTGGAGCCTGCCCCTGCAGCTGGCACCGCCCGCGACTCCCAGGTGCCTGCCTGCCTGACCCTAAATCCTAAACCCTAGACCCGCCTGCCCCTAGACACTACACCCTAAACCCTACACCCGCCTGCCCTGCCGGTAGCTTCGAGAGGGCTCGAGTCTCCTGACTCGTGTGTGCCGCCGGTGCGGGTGTGTTTAGGTGCTGTTAAACCTAAAACAGCATGTTTCTATGTTATCTTATTATTAAGCATGAATACAAGGGCATGGAAATCAAGACCGCTGACATGGCCCGGCAGCCGGGCAAGCACTGCCTGCCCTTGCTTGCTCGCAAAAAGGGGGGATTGTGGCTTCCCGGCCTTGGGTGCTGAAAGCCGAGCCTGCCTTTTGGTTTAGTGTTTTAGGTCTCAGCCCTAAACCCTAAACCCTATACCCTAAACTCTCAACTCTAAACCGCCTCGCAGGCTGCAAGCTCGGGCGCCGGAGCTGCAGGCAGGGCCGAGCCCTGGGGCAGGGGAGTGGCCGGCCGCAGCTGCCGCCAGCCCAGCAGGTGCGCCACCCCACACATCCCTTACGTCCAGGCCTCTGGCTTGGGGTTCGCCTTTCTGTGACTTAAAGTTAAGGTTCCATGGTCGAAACCCTAAACAAGGAAGCTGCCTGGAATGCATGCCAGCCGCCCTGCCACAGTCCGGCTCTGATCGGCCGTCTCGAGGGATCCTGTTCCGCCGGCAAGGCAGGCCGGGCCTCAGTGCGGCAATTACTCATCCGCGCCGCAGCAATTACTCATCCGCGCCGAGCCAAGCTCGCGCTCTGCTTCTGCTTGAGGCCGCTGTCCGCTCGAGGCGCCTCGGCAGCACGGCTGCCTTGGCCGAGACAGAAAGACCGCCTCCCGCCCGGGGGAGGCGCCCTCTGATGATGCGCGCCTCGGGCTCGCATTGCGCAGCTCCGGCTTGGTGACATCCAGGCTGTGCCGCCTGAGTGCAGAGGCCAGCCGCCCGCTGACGCCCGTCCCGGAAAAGGCGCCCGCTGCCGTCGGCAGCTCGGCCGGCCTGCTGGCCCGGCTGGGGCAGGCGGAGCCGCGATCAGAGCCCCCGCAGGCACACCCCCCCCCCCCTTCCCGGGGCGCCTCTTCTGGCCTGCGAGCTGCCAAGACTGCCACCTCTTTCAGCCCGGCAGCCCGGCAGCCGTCTGTCTTGCATCAGCCACTGAAGGGCGTGCTGCCAGGCCGGAAGCTCGCCGTGTCAGTTACACGACGCAGCATTTTGGCGGGAAACGCACGGTTTTCGAATTCGAGCTTGCCAAGGACTGCCCTGCACCGCCCTCGCAAGAACAAGAACAGAACGTCCGCCAGCCACCGAAGTGCGTCCTGTCAGGCTGGAAGCACGCCGCTTCAGTTACGGGGCGCCGTTTTGGCGGGAACCACGCACATTCGAAATTCGAAAGCCCGCCAAGGACCGATGCGCCTGAGCCCGCCCGGTCTGCCGGCCCGCAGGCGGACGGCCAGGAGGCGCCCGCCGCGTTTGCCCTGCCGAGGGCGGCCGCCGGGCAGCAGGGCTTTCGTGTCTGGCTGCCGCCTGGAGAGGCCCCCGCT
Source organism: Trebouxiophyceae sp. KSI-1 (assembly GCA_003568905.1). NCBI lineage: Eukaryota > Viridiplantae > Chlorophyta > Trebouxiophyceae > Trebouxiophyceae sp. KSI-1. The sequence goes on from BHFV01000303.1 coordinate 4,341, forward strand.
GCTGCTGCCAGCACCGAGTCAGGCTCGCCTGCCAGTGAGCAGCCGAGTGTGCGGATTGTGACGCCGCCGCAGCCGCGGGGATCGCAGGGCGTCCTGAGCCTCAACTTCCCGGGCTTTGGGCGCGGCCATGCCACGGCACGCCCCCTCCGATTGAGCCACTGATGCGGATCAAACGTGCAAGGCATCTGGGAAACCCCATTCTTCCCCATGTCCTCCTTCGTTTCCACGAAAAATGCACACTCTCTACCTGACAAAACTGGCCGTCCGGGCCGATAGAAACGGATTTTACATCTGATTTTTTGCGTTTCTCTAAAACAACATTACTTTGAATGCGGAGGCTGACCGTGGTGTAACTCGGCTGCATTCGCACCCTTTGCGAGTTCAGGGTTAAGTGTTTCCTAATTCTCCTCAATATGAACCCTAGATCCTACACAGCCTAGGCTGAGTCGTCTCAAATAGCAGCGACGGTGCATTCGAATCTCAACTTCGTATGGAATCGAACTATTCGAATTTCAACATCCGGAATTTGAATTCAAATGTGTGGCGAGTCGCAGGTGACGACTGCGGCCGGGCTGAAGCCTGATCCCGACGGCCCGCTGCCGGACATGCCGCCGCCGCAGGCCCCCGCCAAAGGTGCCCCCTCGCCGCAACACGACCCCCCCCCCCTTCACAAAAGCTTCCTCGCAATCTGCCCGGCGTCAGGAAGCTGCTGCCATGGCTGCCGCCTGCTGGCACTCCCTCAGATCAGGTCAGGTCGGTTGCGTGACAATGTCCGGCAAACACGTACATGCGTTCATTGAAAAAATCAAAAAGGAGCCAATGCAGCGAACAACAGGCGCTCAAAACCAGATGACGCACCACCATAGGGCAGCGGCGCAGGCTTCCCTGGGCAACTGCCCTGCTGCGTCGGAACCACTCGCCCACAGCCTGCCCGGCTGCCATGCAGGTGCCAAGGCAGCAGGCCGGCCTGCCAAGGGGGGCGGCCGGGGGCGGCGGAGCAGCCAGCCGGCTGCTGCCGCCATTGCCGCCGCCGCAGCCGCCAGAAGGGTCACGACTTCATCAGCAGGCGCCGCCGCTGCTGCCCCCCTGGCTTCGGCGCCCTCCATGACCGACCTGCCGTCCCAGGGCCTGCAAGCAGGCACGTGGCTCCGCGAGCGCCGCTTTCTGCGCAAAAACCCGAAACTGCGATCGGGGGGAGTCGAACATGCGACCGGCCGGTCTCACGTGCGTCCGGGGCTGCCGTTCGTAGGCGGCCAGGTGGCGGCGGCAGCGCGGCGGCCGCCCGTCCCGCCAGCCGAGGTGGCGCGCGCATCGGAGGCCTTCCGGTTTCCGGAGCAGCGTAAGCAGCTGGGCCGAGCAATCTCTGACCCGCAGGTGCTGCGAAAGGAGCTGGGGCGGGCGGGCTCGCTGGCCGCAGAGGCGCCCACTGAGCCAGAGACAGAGGTGCCCTCAATGCCCACCTCCCCCACCCCTCGAAATTTAAATTAAAAAATAAAAAACTTAAGCGAGACCTGCAGCGGGTCATGATCAGCTGCGCAGCCACGCGGCTGGACAGGCTCGGGAACAGAGTGGGCTCCGCCTCGGCTGCCTCCCCTCTACTCCCTTTCCTCGGCTGCCACCAGCTGTCTGCCCTGGAGTTGCTCCTGGCGCCGTCGTCTGCGCCTTTATTTCTGAGGCTTGGGCCTGAAACCCAAATTGGCAGCACGTGCAGCATATTCCAGTGTCCAAGTTGCTTGTTTTTCACACCGCTCAAATTTGGTCCCTGGCCTGCTGTTTTGCTGGGCAGCCTGCAAGGGGCGCCCCCGCCTGCCGGCTGCGTCCAGGAGCCTGGCCTCGACAGGCCCCTGCATGCAGTCACCGCACACACATAATCCGCTTTCCGATCCAGACCAACCAAGTAACGGTGGCCCCACAGACCAGCCCACGAACGGGCCAAGCAGCAACGCTCTGAATGAATCGAGGATTCAGTTTTGCCCGCCGCCCCCTGCCAGCAGGACAGCGGGCCGCTGAGCATCGACCAGCAGTGGCAGCAGCTGTGCGCGCGGCAGCAGGCGGCCGGCAGCGGCGGCACCGAGCCGAGCAGCGCCAGCAGTGCGAGCGCAGTGACGCTGCTGGGCCGGCCGCTGGGGCGAGCGATCAGCGACCCGGCGGCCATTCAGGCGCAGCTGGCAGACGCTCTGGCCAGCCAGACGGGCTACCTGCCTGCAGCCACCTCGCTTGTGACCTGGCAGGCGCGCATGTCCCCCCCCCTCTCCCCCCCCCCGCGCCCACGCCCACGCACGCACACACACAGAGCAGCAAACAAATACAGTCAAGCCTCGACAAGCGGCGCTTAGATGAGCGGTTTGCCTACTGCAAGCGGCCGGCCTCTCAGGGGAAGGGGACAGTGTTTGAAAATCGCTGGCATAGTCGTCTCGTTTTGTGGGATCTCGCTGCCAAAACTCACTAAGCGACCGGCTTTCCCCGCGACTGGGAGGCTGCAGTTCACGAGGTTTGACTGTAAACGTATGCACCCGCACTTGGGTTCCACAGGACAGCCAGCTGGGGAGCTTTGCAGGCCCCGCGGCCACAGCCAGTCCTGTTTCCACACTCCCGGCTCCTGCAGCCGGCTCAGACTGCAGCGGCTGAGCTGTTGTGGTTCGACCGGCCGAGCGCTGAGCGCCTCAGAGCCGCGAGCAGGGCTGTAACTCCGGTGCTTGTGACAGTTACTCATGCCAGCCTGTAGCAGAGCCTGAGGCGCCGGGTTCCTATCTGCTGCAGGTGAAAGTCACGCTGGCGCCGCGGGAGGGCGTCCAGCCGCTGGAGCTCTTCAGCCTGGTGGCGGCGCTGCCCGTGCGGCTGGCGGCCTCACTGCCGCCGGTGCTGCGGGTCACCCACTTCAGGCCGCGCTCGCAGATTTACATGGCGGCCGTCGCCGACAAGCCGCTGCTGCTGCGCCTCGGGCCGGTGCGCCCCGCCTTTTTGCCCTGCCGTGCCGTCCTCGGGCCCTGAACGTGAGCGCCGCGGCTGTTTGAGTGACGGCCAGACGTGCTTCTGCCCCATCCTGATCGGTCGCTCTGATATGCGTGCGTCGACTAGCTGGAGGGAAAGAAAGGGGGGGGGGGGGGTGTGCTGGCCCCCGCAGCAAATGCTGCAAAGTCGCATCCAGGCAGCTTGCAAACAGGGTGTCACAGCGCGCAACTCGGCTGCCTGCAGCAGCTGCAGCACCGACACCAGCAGCCGTGAGTCCGCTGATATCCCTGCGGCTCTGCTGTTGCTGACCGCGGCTGCACCCCCTCCTGCCTCAAGCGACGCCTTGGTGCCGGAACGCTTTCTCATGTGAGTGCAGCTGTCAAGTGTAACTGTCGGTTCTGTGACTCACGCCTCGGATGCAGCAGGTGGACGAGCGGCAGCGGGGCGCGGTCGTGCACATGGAGGAGCTGAAGCTGGCGGCGGTCGCCAGTCTCGGCGACGGCTGCGACCTGGCCCTGATTCCCCACATCAACGCGCGCAACAGCCTGCACATAGTCGGCCTCAAGGCACGCGGCCCTCCCCTCGCAGGCAACTGCGCGCGGCAGCTGCCGGGAAGCTGGCTCGGCACGCGCAGGCTGCGGCAGGGACGGGGGAAAAGGGGCGGGGGACAGAGGTGCAAGCTTTCAGTGCATTGCTTGCACAGCACTTTCCGGATCAGCGAAGCTGAGAGAGGCCTTCGGATTGGCAAGCCAACCCGCGCACTGCAATGCTTCTTTGTGGTGGGCTCGACTGGCATGCATGGGCTCGGCATGCACGGGCAGGTGCAGGGCAAGGGGTGGCTTGCTCGGCACATGCACAGGCTGTGGCAGTGGCGCGGGCCGCAGGCTGCATGGCTGGCATGCGCAGGCCTGTCTGGGTCGTGAGAGCTCCTCGCAGCTCTCCAAGCCCGCACTGCTGGGCACGCAGCGTAACTTCAGCCATATGCCCGGCCAGACCGCTCGCTGGGCGCGACTGCGAGTGTAGCATAGGCGCGCCCGGTGGCAGATGCGCGCCCGCCTGTGGGTGCAGCGCTGCGCGAAGCCGGCCTGGGCAGAGAGCGGGGAGGGACCAGCCGGAGCTGCAGGTGCTGCCCAGTGGCGCAATCTGCCACCTGGGGCTGCCTGCTGCTGGCTGCCAGGCGTCGGCATGAACATCATAACGTAATTCTGGCATGACGAAACGTATCAAGAAGGCGAACGCTGCCTGCAGATCGATCAGGGAGTGGATCTCACGAGGCGGCATTCCGGCCCGCCGCTGCCCTCGGCGCTCCCGGCGGCCGCCAGCGCGGCCGGCGGTGAGCCTACCAGCTCGGGCATCTCACTCTCGCAGCCACAGCACAAGGCTGCCTGAGCTCGCTGCCCATCTCAGCGGCTGCCGTTGGCACGCCAGGCGGCGAGAGCAACATCTCTTAGGCACAGATAGGATTCCCGAATTATGCCAATCCGAGCAGCCAGCAACGCGCAGAGGTAGCAGCAGCAGCAGTCATCAAGCACGCGCCCCTTTTGGTTCCCTTCGCAACCTTCCAACGCCCCCCGCCCCGGCGTTTTCGCTGCAGCAGCCACGGCCGGGGGGACGCATCCAATGTCCCGCAAACCCGCACCGTCCGCCCGTTCCACTTTTCCCCCCAGCCTTCTTTGGCACTGCACTCCGCGTGACGGCCCACCCTTCCCACGCGCTTTCCCTCCCCCGCTTGCCTTCGCTCCTTTCGTGTCCAGACCCGAGGCTGCCTCTCTGCGAGCCCGGGGCCGCGCGACACACGCGCCGGCGGCCCGGCTGCGAGGCTTTTCTTCCTCTGTGAGGCGCCCAAAAACGCATGTCGTGTATCAGCCCAGCCCCCGCCGCACCAGCAGCGGCGCTAGCTAGACCAGAAAGTGCAGTCCCTGCGGTGCCTGCCCTCATCCGTTGCCTGCAAGTGACCCCCTGGCCTAGCACAGTCCCTACACATCCGCTTAGACAGAGAGGAGGCGGCGCCGCAGCGTTTTGTGCCTGTCGGCTGCCACGCCGCTGGATGACTTGCAAACAAGCGTGCGATTGAAAGGCTATTCGTCACTGGTCAGAGGCTGCTGCGCTGCTCCAGGTAGCCGCTGCAGCTTCTCCTTCATGGCCCTGCACCGCACACACGTCCTCAGCAGCCGGCCCAGGTGGGAGCACGAGGTTGCTGTGAGTTTGGAATGAGGCAGGCTGCCTGACACGGCGGTAGATCTCGTCCATGTCTCGCCTCACCATGCGCAGCACCTCGCAGTGCATCCGTACCTCGCGCACCGCCTCTTCCACGCGCGAGCCGGCGCCCGCCTCGAAGCGCGCCAGCGCCTGCCGGCCCGTCCGCAGCCGCCGCAGCCTGGCCGCCGCGCGCGCGGGGTCTCAGTGGCGGGCAGTCGCGCAGGACGGCAAGAGCCACCAGATGAATACAGTGGGACAGGCGACGCTCACAACGTCAACTGTACCGCCTCGATCTGCCGCAGCTGCGCAACCTCGGAGGTGATCGCCGTGGCAGTCGATGCGCCGGGCGGCGATGGGCTGCTCATGCGATAGTCAAGCCCGGCTGTGCCCGAGAAATGCCCCCGTCAGGCTCCCTGCAGCAGTGTCGGGCTTGGATAGTAGCATTGTTAAGACGAGGCCTGATGTGCAGCTTGCATGCCCGCCCTGGGATTCGGTTGCTCCTAGCGACTCAACCGGCGGAGCCCGCTCCCCTCTCGGCACCAGCGTCACGCGAACTGGCCTATTCTGAACACCGGGGCCGCTCAGGCCTCGCCAGATCGCGGGGTCTTGGCGGGCTTCCCGCTGCTGCAACGCCGCCCGGTTTGCAGACGAGCCAGCGAGAGGCAAGCAGCTGTCACTGTGCGCCCGCCACTCATCGCCGGAGCTCCGAGAGACACACGCCGAGAGTGAGCGGCGAGCGTCCCGTCCCCGCGTGATTGTTCGTCAATCAATTGGCGCTGCGCTTCCTCATGCCCTTCTGGTGGGCGAGGCAATGCGGCGCCCGGTCAGAGCTGGGGCTGGGAGGGCCCGGCACGCGACGCTGCCGCGTGCCGCGCTGTGGGCGCTGCCGCTTCTCCTAGTCGCGGGCGCGCTTTGGTACAGCTTTGCGGTCACCAGCTTCCTGCGACGCAACGGTGCTGCTGTGGATGCCTCGTTCCCTACCAAAGGTCCCGGCTGCGTCGGCTGGCGCAGCACGCACAGCTGCACGCCCTATGGGTGCGACATCCGACCTTCACATCAAAATTCACTCGCTGAAGACTGCTGCTGCTGCCCCCCGTCCGCCCCGTGGGTCGCCGCCTGATGGAAAGCCGCAAGACGCATGCTTTGCGGTAGCCGCCTTGTTCCTGTACTGCAGCGGAGGCATGACCTTGTGCGCCACGCAGCCAGCTGTCTCCCGTGATGCCAGTCCAGTCACGCGGCCAGAGGGCGGGAAACGTGCAGCTGGAAGCCGTGCAGGCTGACAGGATGTCCTGAGCCATCCCATACCGCTGCTGCAGGCTGCGGGAGCCGCCCGGCGACCTGGGATGCCAGGACTGGGTCTCGCGCCGCTCGGGCTACTGCGAGTGCGAGGGCCACCTGGCCACCAAGCGGTGCTCCTCTCCTCCCCGGTGTCCCTCTGTGCAGCCTCCGCCTGACCCTCTCAGTCGCTGTCTCCTGCCTGCCAAGAATGTGTGGGCATGCCGTCGCTTCCCTGCCCGTCCGGCCGCTGCGTCTCAGGGCTTGCCGGCCCTGACTGCAGGATGTCGTGCGGCAGTTACGTTCCCTTCACCTGCGAGATCGCGTGCGCCCGGCTGAGTGCCAATTGGGAAGATGCCGAGCAGCTGCCGGCCAACGTCACCTGCCAGCGGAGTGCGCTCCCCCTGGCCTCACCGGCAGGCTCAGGGGAGGCAGCAGGCTCTCCTGCCTGTCCAGCAGCCGGCAAGGCCGCATGCAGACCGCCTGCACCGCTGCCTGCTGAAGGGGTTGATGCCAGCTCCGCATCGAGCTCCGGACAGGGTGCCGTGTCTGCGGGCAGCCGCGCCCATATGAGGTGGATATGCCATGGGCTTGTCCCGAATAAACATGTCTGATTCACCCGCCGCCTTCTCTCCGCTCTCACAATTCTGACAAATAACCCCTCAAAACCCGATAAACTCTCACAAAGTAGATGCTCTTTTCCTCACAATCTCTAGTTGAATTCAGAAACAGCATTGGTGTGTGACTCCAACATCCCATTTCCCAACGGGGAGCCCAGTTCGGTTGATTTTAAAACAGCACCGGTTGTTTGACTCTGACCGTCCCCGTTTCCAAACGGGGACACCCCCCCCCCCCTCCTCCTCCTCTGCCCCAGCGCCCCATGCTGAGCGGCCCTGCCCCCGTCTGCCCGCAGCGCAAGGCGCAGAGTCGACGCTGCTGGGCGCGGCGGCCACATGGCTGCACTCGCAGGCGCGCGGCGCGGGCGGGCTGCCGCGGCGGGGGCGCGCCGAACTGGCGCTGGCGCGGGGCGCCGACAGCGCCGCCGCGCGGCTGTGGATGGCGCTGGAGGCCGCGCTCGAGGCGGCCGGCCCCAGCGAGGTCTGGCTGCCCGAGACGCGCAGCCAGCGGCTGGACTGGGTGCTGGACGGCGTGCGCCTGCCCAGGTGGGTCCCGCGCCCTGGCGGTTTTTATTCAAATTGCAGAATTGGCGTTTTTCGAAACCACGGTCGATTCGAGCCGGCCTCTTGCGGGCGCCGCCGCCGCGCAGAGCAGCTTTCGCGGCCGCAGCTCGATTATGTTTCAGAACTTTTGGTCGTGCGGCGCAGCCCCCTCGCTCAAAAAACACAGCCGCGGTTCGGGCACGGCACTCTCCGAGGCGCCAAATCGGTTGTTTGCATCGAGTCCAGCGCGGGAGTGTCTAAACCCCATTTGAATTTGGATTTCGAATTTCGAATCTTGATGCGCGTTCGAGCGAGCAGGAGTTGCAGCAGCTCCTGAGACCGCGAGTGCTCCGGGCAAGTCAGGTTCGCAGGCTGCGCGTGAGCTGCTCGGCAGTGCGGTCAGTCAGACTGGCCGGCGCTGTGCGCTCGGGGTGATGCGAAACAGCTGCTTCCCCTCGCTGGCTGCCATGCCTTTCTGCGACGCCCCAACCAAGCCTGAGGCCCAGCCTGAGCGACTCTTCCCAGCCCCTCCTGCATGCCGACGTCGCTCCCACTCCGGCTGCAGGGCGGCCGTGCGGGCGGCGCGGGCGCAGTGGCGCGCCTTCCTGGCGGCGGCGCCAGAGTACCCGGCGGCCACGTTTGAGGGGCGGGGGATAGTGATCCTGGCCGGCGGGCTGACCTACATGGTGCCTGCCTGGGTCAACATCCACATGCTGCGCCGCACGGGCAAGCATCTCGTCGCCAGTCCCTCCCCGCCTTTCCCTTTGGCAACGCGCGCAGCTGCAGAGCCGCACTCTTCAAAGTCGCAGCCCCGGTGCCGGCCGCAGCGCGGCGGTGGGCCAGCCAGAGGGCCCGGCAGGGAGCGTGCGGCAGGAGCACCGTCCTGCAGCGGAGGAAAGGCCAGTAGGACGGCAGCGCTGAGTTCCGGGAATTGAAGGGATCCTGTATGTTGACTCGCATGGGGGCGTTACGCAGGCTGCACGCTGCCGGTCGAGATGTTCTTCCCCTGGAAGGAGTACCCGACGCCTGCGCTGGAGGCGGCGCTGGCCGAGCTGGGCGTGGTGTGCCGCCGCCTGCCAGCCATGCGGCAAGACGACGCGCAGGTCCCCCCCCTCCAGGAAGTTGCCGGTGCCCAGCTTGGGGGCTTGCCTGAGGGCTGGTGAGAAATGCCAGCCAGTGCGGCCCTTCTCCGCCCCCGGGCAAGGCCGCCCCCGGCGGTCGCTCCCCAGCACTGCTGCCGTTGCCGCTGCAGCGCCGCCGCTGCGGAGCGCGGATGCCAGGCTGCCCGCAGCCGCGGCTGCGACGGGAGCGGAGCCTGACGAAAGAGCTCGGACTGCAGGCGAGCCTGTCGGGGTTCACCATGAAGATCGCGGCGCTCATCCTCAGCCGCTTCCGAGAGGTGCGGCCGCCCTTCCTGCCCAGGCGATCGGTGTGCCGCTGCATGCCTGACCCCGCAGGCTGCAGCCGAGCCAGCCCCCCGTCCCCCGTCAGCGAGCAGCGCCTCGCATGCCGCCTTGGCCTCCCCCCCCCCTTTCCTCCCCGGCCCGAGCGATCTCCCCTGCCCCTCACCACGCCGCCGCCCGTGTCAAGCCTGTAACACATACACTGTAACTGCCACGCGCTGTAACCGCCGCACGATGTAACTCCCGCACGCCGTGACCGCCGCAGGTGCTCTTCCTCGACTCGGACAACGTGGCGGTCGCGGACCCGGCGGCCCTCTTCGCCAGCGAGGAGTTTGCCGGCAGCGGCGCGTTGCTGTGGCCCGACTATTGGGACTCGTCGGCCGCGCCTGACCTGGCGGGGGTGCTGGGGGTGAACGCGCTGCCGGGCGGGACCTTTGAGAGCGGCCAGATGGCGTTCGACAAGCAGCGGTGCGCGCCTCCGGGGCAGATAGCAGAGGCAGGGCGGGCGGCGCCGGGAGCGAGGGTCGGTCTGAAAATCGGACGGAAAGCGGTTTCGGACTCGATTCGGCATCCATGCCGAATGTCTCAACGATGGAGCCCGAAATGGGGTTTTACTGTTTTTCCCTTTTTTTGAATATTTTGAATCGAGACCTTGAGTTTTAGAATTCGGGTCTGCCCGGCCTGGCATGCCGATAAAGAAGCGTGCTCTCGCTGTTGGGCAACTGCTGGCAGTCGCGAGGCAGGGCACATGCGTGCGTGCGTGCATGTGGTGGTGGTGGGTGGGGTGGGGGGGGGGGGCACGCCCTTTGGACCCCTGCCAGCCTGTCATTTGCGCAGAGCACGAGAAACACGAGACCCGGCACCGCGGCACGTGGATGAATTCGGGGATGTTTGGAGACAGAGGCGGCGGGGAAGCGGTGATCTCTTGGGTTTGGGAGAGTGACATGACACATCGTTTCAGACCATGGGACCGGCAGGTTTGCCTGCTTCCCTGCATGCAAATGCGAAGCCAAAAGCGTGCAAAAAATGCAATGATCGCGCTGCGCCTGCGTTGCGGGCCCCCCTGACCGGCTCTGACGGATCTGCCGCAGCACGTGGAGCGCGCTGCTGCTGGCCGCCTATTTCAACCTGCGGGCAGGCCTCTATTACGAGCTGTTTAGTAATTTCATGGGCAAGGGCGACAAGGAGTCGTTCGCGCACGCGCTGCTGGCGACGGGAACGCCTTTTTCGCGCATTCGGCACCCCGTCGGCTCGGTCGGGGAGATCCGGCCCGCCTGCCGCGGCTCCGGCGCCTGCGAGTGCGCCCTCCCTCTCCCCTTCGTGTGCACCAGATGCCTGCTGGCTTGCATGCACATCCCGCTGTGTGTGAGAGGGCCTGCTGGCTTGCATGCACTTGCCTCAGGAGGCTGCCCCAGACTCGGCGGCGAGGCTGCGGTGGGTGGGGAGTGGCGGCGCTGCTTGCGGAGGTTTGCAAAGCTCAGGCTGATAAGCTGTGGAAGGATCGGTGGCTGAGAGGAAGGCTGTCTTATCGGGCGCAGGGAGCTGTTCCTGGGCAACACGATGACGCAGTTCGCCCCGGACGGCAGCCTCATGTTCCTGCACACCAACCTGAGCCCGAAGTGGAACCTGGAGATTCCCGGCAACTTTTCCTTCTACCGCCGCCGCTGGCAGGTGTCTTTCTCTTCCTCCCCCCCGCACTTCTTTGCCGGGCGATCGTCTGCTGGGATCGGCGCTGATACACGCGCGCCCGCGCGCAGACGATCGTCCCCGGCGAACAGGACTTTGTCGAGCAGCACGGCGACCTGGAGCGCGAGGTGTACGAAGTGCTCGTCGCCCTGCGCTGCGCCGACTTCCTGCCCTCCTACGTCGAGGTGCGGCGTGCGATCCGCTGACAGGTGGTTGGGCGTTGCGGCTCCGCGAGTCGCTCCAGTTGGGGAACCTCCAGGCGAGCGCGTGGTTCTGCGCTCGGCCATCGTGGCGCTGCGATGAGCGGGGACGCGCGCCGAACAGGTGCTCAGCGACGAGGACCGCATGGGCGAGGACGGGGCCGAGTTCCTGATGGGTCTGCGCGGCTTTCACCCGATCAATCCGGGAGTCGACTTCCGGCAGGCGTACCGCTGGGGCCTTTCCGGCCCCTTCCTGGCCTTCACGCCGGTCCGCGCTGCCGCCACCCCCCATTCCCGCCTCCGTCTCGATTCAAAATTTGGCCTCGTTTCCAAAATGACCGCCGCCGCCGCCGCTCCTCGCAGGTCGGCTTCAAGGACCGCGCGCGCCACTTCGTGAACACGGTCGTCTGGCATCGCGTCGGTTACATCCTGCGCACGCTGTGGAAGTGCTTGCGGCCCTTCTCCCGGACGTACTTTGCGCTGTGGTGACCCGGCCGGGCACCCCCCGCGCCTGCTTTGTAGGCTTCTCCCCCCTGGCTGCCACCATGCGGGAGCATCGCCAGGCGAGTGGCAGCCTCTCTAGCAGCATCGGCCCGGCATGGGACCCCGCCGGCGCAGCTTCCATCTAGCGATTCAATTTTGCCGCCCCCTTCTGGCTGCCCATCCATTTGCTTGTTGTTGTCACCTTTTGCAGCTCGCAGAAACCAAAGAACCCGCGCTTGGCCGCACTTGAGAGTGCGCGCAGACTGCACTAGATGCGGCCCCGCGCCGCCCGCAGGAACCCCAACGTAGATTGATTGATTCTGGAAATCAACTCGAAAGACGTCACAAGCGGCCGGACGGCAGTCTTGAAGGAATCAGGCAGTGGACACGGGCAGGCCGGCGTCCTGCCAGGCCGCCATGCCGCCTTGCACGTTCGAGACGTCTTCGAAACGAAACACCTTGGACAGGCGCACACATGCCTGGGCGGAGCGGCGGCCACGGGCACAGATGAGGGCCACGGGCACGCTGGGCGCCAGTTCGCCTGCCCTCACGGCGACGCTGAGGCCCTCCAGGCTCAGATTGCGGGCGCCTGCCACGTGGCCGGCAGCAAACTCCTCTGGAGTGCGCACATCAATCAGGACCGGTGGCTCTGCTGCGGCCAGCGAGGCTGCCAGCCCCTCCACGCTCGTCTCTCGGAAGCCTGGCGGGCGCAGTGTTGGTCGGGTGACTAATGAGAGGCTGGCAGTTGGCCCGCTAGGAGGGGGGCAGACCTTGCTCCGGGGAGTAGGCGCTCAGGATGTCGGCTTTGGCCGGGTCCAGCTGGTCAGGATCCAGCGCACCCTTGATCTGCACCTGCGCCTCCCCTCCTGCGGCCAGAGAAACTGTATGAGGAACCGTGAGAAGCCAGGCAGCCTGGACTGTGGCAGAGCAAGAGCAGGCGCGCACTGGCCGGCGGCTCCCGAATGAAGCGGCCCTCGTGCTCCCACACGGCCTCCTCGTCGCTGTCAGCGGTGAGCACGTCGCCCTGCTGCTCCCTCAGGATCGCCTCCACGTCGATCACACGCTCCTGGCCGTGAAGCCCGAAGTCAGCCACTATTTCCGAGACCATCAAAAGATGTCATCAGTCTGCCAAGGGCCCGTGCGACACCGCACTGCCGCCTGCATAGTGCTCACCTCATTGGAGTAGCTGGGGCTTGCGCTCTCGGCGCCTGGATGCCTGTCTGGCGCGTCGGCCGCCGCGCTGGCGCATCGCCGGTTCACAGGCCTGACTCGCAGCGGCCTGCTTGGCGGTGCAGCGAACGCTGGAGCAGGAGTGGAGCGTAACATGCGCATCCTTGCCGTTTGAGCAGGCAGCAGCGTGCAGCTCGCAGCGTCATGCGCCTAGGGCTGAGTACGCACCTTCAGGGGCAAAGCACGAGCACAAACTTGGCTCGCACGATCGCCTCACATCTCTCATTAAGACAGCGCCCAGATATAATCATGCGTCCCTGCGCAGCAAGGCACGGCGGGCATGCCGGCGATGCGCGGCTGGTCCCATGCACGTCACCGTTGCTAGCCCACCGGACGCAGCGTGCTGCCAGACGCTCGCTATCATGCAGGGCGACAACCAGTGTTGATGTCTCTGATAAGAAGCGGCGCATCCTCGAGCTGTCAGGCAGCAAAAACGGGACAGACAGGCGTGCTTTTGATGGTGCCCCTGGCAGTGTTCTCAGCCGGTGCTGCCCGGCTGCCAGGATTGAGGACTTGGCGCGGGGGGGCCGCAGGACGCCAGAGCAGAAGCAGGCGGTTGCAGCGATTGCAAACGAGCTGCGGAGTCTCAACCAGCGCGAGCCGCTCGAGCTGACGGGCAGCCGGTGGCGGCTAGTGTTCACGGAGAGCATGGCGTCCTCTTCCGGCCGCGTTGGACCCTTTGTCGGGCGCACGGAACAGGTGTGGTGGACAGTCTCTCGCAGAAGCGAGCTGCAAAGGCTCGGGCACCTGCTGCTGCCCCGCGCAAGCTTCCAACTCCTGGCGCAGGAGTTTCCTGCCGACCGTCCCGGCCAGTACATCAATTGGCTGTTCCTGGGCCCAGTCAGGGTCGGCCTCACTGCTGACTACGTCCAGCCGTCGTCCGAGCGGATAGACGTCAGCTTCCGCAGTCTGGAGGTGGCTGCGGGGCCGTTCAAATGGAACAAGGTCCAGCTCCTACTCAAAATGTTGCAATGATGGGCTGTCCATTTCCATCGTTCAACTGTCATCGTTATAGCAACTTCACCAGAAAAGCTGGTGGTATGGCTTGCGCAGGAGCTGGTCAACAAGGGGACTTGGGAACCCCTCTTCCAGGACGAGGAGATGCGCATCCTGACGGCCAACCGCCGCAACCTGTTTGTGCTGCAGCGCATCTGATTTTGAAAAAAATGGCGGGCACCTGCCGGCCGTGAACTGAAAACTGCCGTGCCGTTGCTTGGGCTGTGCACTTAACTTCTTCTCTAAATGACTCGTCATCATCAAGTTTTGTTGACGGAGGATTGCTGCAACCGCATCAGTAGCATTAGTAAGCATTAGAAATGCGATCCAGTCGAGTAACCCTTTCCTACTTGCGTACCTCCTTGCTCTTGCATTCCTCCTCCTTGCTCTTGCACTTGCAAGTGATCATTCCCGTCGACGTTGATTCGCGAGCTTTCAGTGCCGGGCACGAGCTTTGCGAAGCGTCCGACGCTGGCTTTTGCGCATGTCGCTGCTACAGAAATCTGCAGAGGAGCGGGCAAAGCTGCTCGCGCTCTCGTGGAGCAAGGTCGCTACGGGTTACAACAGGCACGTTCAACGCGCTCTGGGCTGCTTTAGCCGAGGATTGCCATTGAGCTGCCTGCTGGGCTTCTCAACAATTGGAAGCGCTCGGGTCGCGCAGGGAGCTGGTGCCCCGATTCAATCCCTGGACGCAGACAACGCTCTTGCTGCTCGCCGGCCAGGAGCTGCCGCCGGGCAACATCTGGGTCCCTGCTTGCGGCCCAGGCCAGGAGCTGGAGCCGGTGGCGGCGGCATTCCCAGCCAACACAGTCATCGGAGCTGACCTAGCGCCTGACATGGTTGGCGTGGCACAGCAGATGATTGCCGCCAGCCCCCACAGGCATGGCACCCACAGCCTGCGCCACAGCTGTCTGCCCTGGTTGCAGTGAGCCGGCCAGCCACTGCGTGAGCGTGCCGGTACGCCTGCGGATCCTGCTTACTCACGTCTCATTGCAGGGAGCGGATGGCGGCTGAAGTGGCGGACTGTTCCGCCGTGCCAGAGCGCCTGCGGCCGCTCGCGGGCGTCTTCTCCTGCTTCGGCCTGCAGATGATGCTCAGTGCATCGGCCACACTGCTCAACTGGTACCAGGCACTGCACCCAGGTTCTTTGCCTAACATCCTCCCTCAGCGATTGTCCTGCCCTGCAACGGCGATAGCTGGTACTCCCGCACGGTGGACGCCGCTCGCTGCCGCCGCACTCGAGCTGCAGAGGAGCTGCATGCAGACTGCCGAGCCGCCAGCCTGGCTGGCTTCACACGCTGCCGCTGCGCGCGCTTGCCTGCAGGTGGCGTGGCGGCGGTCATCTTCTGGCCGGCTTCCATGAGGCAGACGGATGATGCCTGGAATGCACTCACTGACACTGTCATCATGAAAGACCAGGCAGGCCCTTCCCTTGGCGTCCATCTCCTGGCGCCCCCTCCTTGCCTTGTGCCCGCCAGCCTGGAGCCATAAGCATGCTGCTGCGCCTGTGCAGTAGCCAGCAGATGCGGGCAGGGCGCAGACCGCTGGGCAGGGCAGGCAGGAGGCTGCAAGCTGCGCGCCGACAGCAAGCCGCTTCCCCCTTGTCACAAGCTGTGTGGGACTCCTTGCTGAATCGGTCGGAGCAAAGCAGAACCATCAGGTTGGTCAGCAACAAGGAAGCCGGACAGTTGCAGGCTGAATACAAACGTTCTGCCTGTAGGTGGCACCTGCGCCCGCGCCGCTGGACTGGGAGGCTGGCGTGCCTGATGCAGCGGTGGAGGCGGGTGCAATCCTTCTGATGGACGAGAGGCGTGCCTTCCCCATGGAGTTCGAGAGCGCGGCCCATTTTTTCGAGGCGCGCTCCCAGACCACAGCCTCCGGAGGGGAGAGGCCGGCTGCTGCCTCCTGACTGGCAGAAGCCCCAGCGCTTGCCTCTTCCATTGCCACTCCGTGCACTCTCAGGGGATGGGGGCGCTCTGCTGCTGCCTGCCAGGGGGCAGCAGCTGCACCCGTCCCTGCCAGGGCCGCTGCAGTCAGGCCTGACAGCTGCTCTTGTGGCTGCTCCTGAGCACACGCTCTTAGACGGCTGTAGGAGCTGAGATGCCGTCGCGCAGGTGATGGTCGAGTCCGGGCCGCTGCAGCTGCGGCTGCTTGCAATGGGGCCTGACCGCATGGCTGCTCAGAAGCAGGCATTTGTCAACCGCTTTGGCGGCGCCAAGGGGCCGTTCATTGTGAGGCCTACTGCCCGCACCGTTGTTCTGCAAAAGCCCAGGGATGCTCGGCTGTGAGGACGGCTGCTTTGCGAGTGACTTGTGTGCTCTCAAGGACAGTTGCAGCCATGCCAAGCCACAGCTGCCGCTCTCATGTTCAAGCTGACACGGCATGCACTGCTTGCAAGCGCCAATGCTCTGGCAATGTGACTGGCTCGGAGGCATCTCCTGGGTATTGAGTGTGCTGATATCACAGACGCGTGGCTGCTGCCAGCCAGCAGCTGACTTGCTGCTTGAAGTAATCAAGGCAAAGCGTGCTTCCAATTGTACACCACTTCAAAAATTAAGTTTGGAAGGCAATAAAGGGGCTCATCCAGCGCTGGGAGCAAGCGACAAGATAGCGATAACCGCGCCCGCGATCACCGCTCCCGGGCGGCCTTACCCAGCCACCCGGACGCTGGGATAGCTGGCTCACAAACCGGCACGTGGCATCCCAGCCCTGCTTTGCTGCAGAGGCGCTCCCTGTCGGTGCTCGGCTGCTGCTGGAAGCAATCCTGAGCATTAGCAGGGTCTGGCAACGGCAGGGTGACAAGAGGTCTGGCGAGGCGGCAGTGCCTTGCTGAGCCCGGGCCCAGCAGCAAGGGTTCCGTATACTACACCCGGCCGTCCCACAGCTCCTTGGCGACGCCCGTCTTGGCGTAATCGTCCCAGCCGGGAATGGCCGCGCTCGCTTCGTTGATCGCGTGGATCAGGTGGCGCACCTGCGCGCGCGCACGCGGCTTCATAAATCATTTCCGCGCGGCCCCCTATTCCGTCCGCGGAAACGAATTCATCGAGCAGATCCGAGCGTTTCGGGGGGAGGCGAGTCGCGGGCGCGCACCAGCGTGTTGTCCATGCCGGGCGGCGGCTCGCCGAGGCCGCGCGGCGGCGGCATGCCGCTGTACGTGCGCTTGTCGAAGCGCCACTCGCCGACCTTGCCGGGCGTGAACTTGCCCTCCTTGGTGTAGTCCTGCAGGCAGAGGGCCCATGTCACAACTGCACCGCCTGCCAGGTCGCCCGGAGTGACGAGGCTGCTGAGCTGCAGCGGCAGAACTCAATGCCCATATTTGCTTTGAAACACCTGCTTGGAGCAGCTCGCAGGCTTTGGCTGTGCCAAGCACCCGCCGCCCGGCCCCCTTTCTAGCAGGCCAGACTGCCTGTGCTTGGAGCGCTGCACGGCCAGCAGACTTTGAGCTGATGCAGTGCTCACCATGCCATAGGTGTAGTGCAGGATGAAGAACGACGGCCCCCACGGGATGTCGTTGTCCCACGGCGGCTGCGCCATCATCTTGAGGTGCAGCGTGGCCGGCGGGATGCCCTTCAGGAAGCAGCTGAAGGTGAAGCCGTACATCTCCAGCACCTGTCAAGAAGGGGCGAATTTGGCTGGCCAGTTTGGCAGCAAATCTGGCGGTCCAACTGTTCAAAGCGGCTGGGATGGCGGCGGCAGCGGGGGCGCCAAAGCTGCACTTGGATGCCTGGCAGCGCAACGCAGTGGAAAGGGAAGAGGGATGCTCGGCGGCGGGCGCGCACCCATCCCCAGGCCTGCAAGCAGCGGCGCTGGCGCTCAGGCTCGGCTCTGTTTTTGAACGCCGGTAGGCGGGGGTTTTGGCGGGAAAACGGCACAGGAGCGCGGCCGGACCTTGTGCGCCTCCGGGTCGTCAAAAATGGCGCGCGAGACGTTCATCCAAGTCGGAGCCATCCGCTTCAGGTCGGTGTGGCTCAGCAGCGTCGGCGCATTGCCTGCGGGCAGCCCAACAACTCGCGACCCAAGTCTCCCGCATCAAGCCGAAAGCGATTGCCTTCAGCTGCAGCCTTGAGCACGGGACGCCTGGCGAGCCGCCAGTCAGCAAGTGCGTGCCAGAACGCGGCAATGCAGGCGAGTCTGCCTGGATCCCAGAGGGGAAGCACCGATGGGCGAGATGGAGTCCAGTTGCTGCTTGGTCAGCCGGCCAGTGAACTTCTGGGTGATGGGGACGTAGTCCGCCTTGGAGGGCTCGATGTAGAAGAAGGGGAAGGCGGCCGGCTTCTCGCCCTCCATCAGGTTTGGCATCGGCTTGAGCCAGATGTGGTCCGGCTCCGACATGAACACATACTTTTCCGGGATCGTGACCTGGTCCAGCCACTGAACAAAGGCCCACGGCCGATTGAGCACCAGGTACCTGCGAGCGCAGCCAAACACACGTTCGAAAAGTCGATCAGACTGCACTCATCGGCAGATCTTGTGCAGATCTCGGCAAGGCACAGGAAATGGCAGTGACAAGAGCTGCCGAAATCCGCCTGGACAGCGAGGCACCGGATCGACTGCGACTGCTGCCGAAACAGGGTGCGCGCGACAGGCTCGATTGGCCAAAGATCTCGCGATTTTGCGGGAAGATCTGCCATTTGAAACGCCGCCAAGGACGCCGGCAACGCACCCCTTGTTCTCCTTGTCCTCCAGCGGCTTGACCACGTGCGTGGGAATCTCATCCATCAGGTCGTCCGCCTGCCCTGAGTGCAGCAGGCGCGTGAAGCCGCCCATGTGGCAGACGCCGCGCGCGCGGCACTCCTTCTGCACCTTTTTGTACCTGCCGCCCGCCGCAATGCCAGGCGTCAGTCGGGCCCGCTGCATCATTTGCTCTGCTGCCATCAGCCAGCAAAAGCAGCTCAGGCCCTGCAGCATCGACGCGCCACACCCACAGGGGCGGAGGCAAAGGGCGGCTCACATGGGCCATATCTCACAGGCTGCAATCTGAGCGGTGCTCCAGGAGGTGCAGAAACGGTGGCAGCCCGAGCTGCAGCAGGCAGGCAGCAACGAGCGGCCCCAGATCCGCAGGCAAGCGACATCAGAGACATCAAAGGAGACTCGCACCAGTAGTAGTGCACACGTGACTGCCAGTGCGTGGCCGCCCCCTGGGCCGTGATGACGACATGGAAGGAGCGGTCCTCCCCCGTGTCCTTCTGCACAGCAGGAATCCGGTGCCAGGCTGTCAGGCTCAAAGCCTCAGCCCTGCCTGCCCCTGCGTCCCTGCAGCAGACGGCGGCTGCGGCTCCGAAACCGACAGTAACAAGCACCAAAGGCACGTCCGCCAGCCACGGCTCCCCAGGCAAACTTGCTGCTCAGCTGCGTACAGCGCGCGAGACACCGTCGGCAGGCACTGCTCCCGGCATGGGAGCACAGGCAGTGCAGAGGCAGGAGGGGCAAGGAGGCGCGTGCCGTGAGGGCCTCATAGTCGATCGGCTGCGGGAGGTCGAAGACGCCTGACATCCACGGGATGTCAGGGCCCGACTTGGGGGTGCTGGTCTCAGGCCGCAGCTGCAGCCACAGACACGTGCTGCTGCTTGGGACCCGGTGATGCACCGGCAGCCTGTCTTCCAGCTTGAGGCACCGAGAGCTGCCAGCCATGGCTGCGCACGGGACTTGTGTGTTTGCAGCTCGGGAATGCAGTCGCATCGCGGTCTTTCGTCGGGCAGCTCGGGAGTGGCTGCGATTGAGTTTTGCCGGAGTTTTGCCGGGCATGACTGACGGCTGACTTGGCGGCATCACCCTCTCATTCAAGGGTCCCTGCTCAGAGTGTGTGGGCCGCACCAGGTGCTTCAGCCAGCACTCGCCAAAGTGCTCCTTGCAGGCCGCCTTGTCGCCGCAGAAGACCCAGACTGCGGGCGCGGCCCGGCCTCAGGCGCAGCAGGGGAAGGGAACGGGGGAGCGCAAGGTGCCACACAGCGGCAGGCGGAGGGGCGGCAGACCATTGCAGCCGGGCGCCTCGCTGTTCGGCGGCTTGTAGGCCTCGCAGGCCGCACAGCACTCGGCCGCGCTCGCCTTCTTGTGCTCGTTGCCCCACAGCAGCGCGTCCCCCCAGTAGCTGCAGGGAGGCGCAGTGGGCGGTCTCAGGACCGCCGCGTGCTTCCCCGCTGCCCAGGTCATGGCGCAGCCGGGAGGCGCACTCTGTGTTGGGGAAGGTTTTGCTGCAGCGGTCGCTTGAATCAGGCTTTGCGACTGCCGTGGTGCTGCCGCCGTCCTGCTGGACGGCCTGCACGCGCGTGTGCTGCCTCGTGCGCTGCGAGTCCCGTCCCCGCTCGCTGTGCACCGCCACCTGCACCGACTTGCCTGCGGCGGCAGGGCCAGGTGTTCACTTGTTGCCGCGAGCACGAGGGCCCAATCAGCAGCCTGGCGACTCCAGGGCGAACTGGAAGGCCCACAGCTGCCAAAGGTGCCTGACCTGAATTGGAACGCGCGCCCTCCATCAGCGAGTGCCGCGACGCGCCGCTCAGGCCGTTGGCCGCCGCGTGCTGCGTGGCCAGGATGTTGGAAAGCCATGTCACGCACAGCACGGTCGCCACGCAGGTGCCGGTGCCGACCAGCAGCGCCAGTCCGCGACGCCGCGGTTGTGCCATCGGATCGGCGGTGTGCCGCCAGGACGCGTATCAGCGACGCATTCTATAGAACGGCCTGGCGATCTGATGGTCTGCTCTTGTGGTGATCAGTGGGAGGAGCTTACTCCTGCCCTGACAGTACGCTAGCCGGGGCCTCCGACATGACCAGGTTTCCCAGGCCTTGATTCCGTCTGCACAGCAACCAACACCATTGTATACGTAGTCAATCAAAGGTTAGACTGCTGGCCGGGAGATTGGTCAGGGGCATGCGCGCGGCTGCGCCATCGGCACCATCAGATCTTTAGGACGAAAAGGCGCCTGATCAGGGGCCGGGAGCGGCAGCATGAGCTCGCGATATGATCGCGCTATCACCGTCTTCTCGCCGGACGGCCACCTGTGCGTTCCTGCTCCCAGATTGTTGCGGCACTTCTGGACCCATCATCTTCGCCTGCCAGGCACCGATTTCTCGGCCGCTGAGCTTGATGTTCGCATACTCATTGGGTCATCATGCATGCCTGCATCACGCACGAGACTTGCAGGACGCCGATCGCGGCTAAATTGCTGCTGGGGCGCAGGTTCCAGGTCGAGTACGCGCTGGAGGCGGTGCGTCGCGGCAATCTGGCCGTAGGAGTGCGCGGCACGGACGTCATCGTGCTTGGTGCGCTCGCTGTCGGCGCCTTGCCTAGTGACTGCTGGCCAAGCCCATGTAGGAGGCCTCATTTAGAAGCTGGAAAGCCTGCTGAACCTCCGCCATAACACGCAGGCGTGGAGAAAAAGAGCACGGCGAAGCTGGAGGACGCGCGCACGGTGCGCAAGGTGATGAAGGTGGACGAGCACATCTGCCTGGCGGCAGCCGGTCTCACAGCAGACGCCCGCGTGCTGGTCAACAAGGCGCGCGTGGAGGCACAGAGCTACAGGTGGGGCTCACATCGACTCGGACGGACGCATGCATGCCTGCTGCAATTGCTGCCTCAGCCGCCTGGCCGCCCTGCATAGCTCCCCCTCGACCCCGGCCCCGAGTCTTTCGCAGCTCACATGCACGCTGTCCTCAGTCGCTGCCAAGCCAACGCCCTCTTCAACAGCAGTCCCTCACAGCCCTGCATCTTCCTGCAGCACAGTCGCACCACCTCACTGGGAACTCCGCCGCCATACGGCGACCAACTGCTGACCTGTTAGTAACCCTCCCCGCAGACTGACGCTGGACGAGAAGGTGTCCGTTGAGTACCTGGCAAAGTACATCGCCGGCGTGCAGCAGAAATACACGCAGTCGGGCGGCATGCGGCCGTTCGGGATCTCGACGCTCGTCGCGGGATTCGACCCGGCCGGGCGGCCGGCGCTCTACCAGACCGACCCCTCCGGCACCTTCTCGGCCTGGAAGGCCAACGCGATCGGCCGCAACTCCAAGACGGCATGCTCCCCATCACTGCTGCAGCGCAGGCTCGGGCACCGCAGGGGAGCGGCGCCGGCTTGGAGGACTGCACGGCAGGAGGAGCTGTACCTTGAGCAGGATGTCCTTTCTCTTTCGTCAACAGCAATGGCAGAGTATCGCCAGCAATATGCCGAGCCATTCAAACACACACCAATGCTGAGCTTTCGCTGGTCCCCAGATTCGCCCCTGCATCTTCCAGGAGCTAGGGGTGGCTGCGGCCTGCGCGCTGGTCGCTGCGGCGGACTGTTTGTGAGGTCTTGCCACAAAGGGATGGGAAAATCTCATGCCGGACGACTCGGGTGCTGCTGACGGCAGGAAGCCCGGCCAGCCGGCGGGCCGCATCCTCGCACAGCTACGTGTGACTAACGCACGTGACTAACGCATGTGACTAACGCACACGGCTAAAGTACGTGACTTACGCACGTGACTAACGCACACGGCTAAAGTACGTGACTAACGCACGTGACTAAAGCGCACACGTGGCTGCCACGCAGGTCCGCGACTTTCTGGAGAAGCAGTGGAAGGAGGTGGCCGGGCGCGAGGCGATCAAGCTGACCATCCGGGCGCTGACTGAAGCCGTGGAGGCCGGCTCCAAGAGCATAGAGCTGGCGGTGGTCGAGCCGGAGACGGGGCTGCGCTTCCTGGAGGACGCTGAGGTGGACGCGCTCACCAAGGAGCTCGAGGAGGAAAAGGCGGCGGCCGAGGCGGCCCGCCGTGGGCCGCAGGCGCAGGCCTAGGCTCGAGGACCCCCCCACCAGTTCGCAGCCCGGCTGCAGAATCTAGTGCCGAGAGTGGCGTGTTGACGCGCTCACATTCGTGCGGTGTCCTGCTCCTAGGCCCGGTGCCGCCGCAGCGCTGTCACAACTGCGCGAGGGCTGCTGCTCGGGCTCGTATTGTAACTGCCACAAAGGCTGTAACCACCCAACGCTGAAGCAGCTCTGAAGAGCAGTCCTGCGCTGCTACCAGGCACACCGCTACCGCCCTTGGCAGCAAAATAGCAGAAACAACGTTTTTTTGTTTTTGCACAAAAAAGGCAGGCGGCCGGGGCGCGCAACCTCTTTCTCCCGGGCTCCCGAATGCGGCTCCGCAGCAGTCCTGGACTGCTGCTCTCGGCCACACGTGGCTGCCTCACTGGCAAGGGGGAGGACAGCAAGAGCAGGGACAGGGTGAGGCGGCTCAGGCGCCCGGCATCGGCTTGCCCGGCTCCCACATGCGGCTGCGCACGTACTCGAGCGTGTCAGCCGGCCGCTCGATGCGGGCCACGCCCTCCTGCAGCGCCGCCTCCACCACGGCCGCCGCCACCTGCACCCAGCCCCGGGCCCAGTGAGCTGCGATTCAAACCCATGGCAGCTACTGAAGCGGGCAGACGGCAACTTGCTTCGCTCGTGTCTGTTCAGGGACCGCAAAGGGCGGCTTTTGCTCGGGATGCATGCCAGCAAAAAATCGAACACCTGGGAGGTGCAGACCTGGGAAATCGTTTTCTCCTGCCGCACACCTGTTTTGCCCGCAGCACTGGCAGCGGCTCCTCCCACACCTGATGAACCAGCGGCTCCCAGAAGGTGAAAGGCAGCCAGTCTTCAAGGCACACCTGCACCTGACACCTCTGGAATGCCCCCCCCCCCCCCCCCACAGCACAGCCTTGTGGGAGCCAGCGCCGCATTCCCGCCGGCAGGCAATCTGCCCTCTGGTGCTGCCAGGCAGCAGACAGGACGGGCGGGCGGGCAGGCGCACATGGGCTGAGATGTCCCGCAGCGCCTCCAGGTGCGGGTACAGCGTCCCCGACTCGACGGCTTCGGAAGGCACGCAGTCGGCTACCGCCCGCGCGGCCGCCAGCAGCATGGAGTCCTCCACGCTGCGCGCCTTTGCCATGACGGCGCCGAACCCGAGGCCCGGGAAGCAGAGCACGTTGTTGGCCTGCAGCGCACGCAGCCTCGCTCGCTCGCCGCCCCCATGGCTTTTTCGATTCGAAAAGGGGTGGGGATCAGATGCTGCGAGAAGGGTGCGAAGCCAGGGCCCCGTGCAGCGCCGCACGCGCCAGTGTCGCTAGCTATGTGGGTGCGGGCCTGCCGCGGCCGCTGGCGGCATTTTGAAGGCAGCCAGGCTAGCGACTCGGCCGGCTGGGCGCAGCCAGGGTCAGTTTGGGTGGCGGGGGGGTCGAATATAGGCTAGCAAATAACATTAAAAGGCAGTTTTCACGAGCGGGGAGGAGGCGGGCCTGGCCGATCTCGACCGTCTTGCCCTCATACTCGACCGGGTCGAACGGCGAGCCTGCAGGCGCAGCCGCACCGCCCAGCCTGAGCACCTCACAGCGCCGCACACCTGGCAGCGCGCTCTTCGCGTGCATGGCTTGCAGAGCACCGCCGCTGCCCCCAGAGCTGCCACACAGGTGCCAAAGCCGCTGCTGCTGCTGCTGCCTGGAGCACCTAAACCTCTCTCTGTCTTTCCCGCCTCCTCCCTGGCCATGCTTGCCAGCTGTAAGCAGTCCTGGGGTACGCGGCAGGCTGGCAGCCATAGTAAGCCACGGGCAGCAGCAGGCAGTAGCAGTGCGGGCGAAACCCCATAAGGCGGACAAACCCCCCAAGGCTGTTTCTTCGACTTTTCTAGGCCAAAAAAAAGAAAGAAAGAAAAAAACGCGCCTGCGGCGTACAGCGCCTTGCCGCCGCTCCACTGCACAGCGTGCTCCGCGGTTATCTCCGCCTTGTCGGTCGGATTGGACAGCGCCATGATCAGCGGCCGCTCGCAGACGCGGCACAGCTCCTCCACGACCTCCTGTGCGGGCAGCGGTGTGGGCGGCGTGAGGCACATAGTGCGCCAGCCTGTCTCCTTGGATTTCGAAAGAAGCTCGATTTCAAACAGGCAGTGACGCATGGCGCTGCAAGGTGCAGCCCGGAAACCCGGCTCGGCTCCCCCTCGTTTCGAACTCAAGCGGGCTCGATCGATCTTGCTTTCAAACAGGGCCGAGGCGCTTGGTGCGTACAGTGCAGAATCACATGAGCCTCTGGTGTTTGAACAATCATACGCAGAGCAGAGGCGCAACCGCTCGGCCTTAAGCCCTACACCCTACACTCTACAGAAAGGGGATTACTTGGGGTACAGAAGGAAATTTCTTAGGAATGCAGAAGGGGAATTCTCACAGTCGCCCGAGCCTCTGGTGTTTGAACGGTAATATGCAGAGCAGAGGCGCAGCCGCTCGACCCTAAACCCTAAACACTCCCGGAAGGGAAATTCTAAGGGCACATTCAGGAGTTTCTGAATCCTGAGTTCGCGCGCCTGCGTGAAGGTGCCGCCCCGGCCACTCAGCCCGATCAGCGCGCTCGGCCGCACGTGGGCGACCGCCTCCTTCAGGCCTTTGAGCGCCGGCGTGCCGTCTGTGCGCAGCACGCGCCGCTTGTGGCTCGGCAGGCTGTCGCTGTCGCCGCGCTCCCGCGTGATCAGTCCCTTGCTGTCCATCATCCAGATCCGCTGCGGCCAGATTCAAATTTGAACTTCAAATTCAATCAGGATGACAGAATTTTGTCGAGCGCTGTTTTTGCGAGGCATTGGGGGAGCTGCTGTCACCGACATGGCCATTCAGAGTGCGGTGAGAGCTGCCTTCAGACACAAGCTTCGGAAATGGGTCCAAGTTTCGGACGGTCGAAGTTGTTTTTCAGGGGAAAGGTGCAGCGCTGCTGCAGAATTGGCCTTTGGGATGCCTGCTTGTGATGCGAGGGAACTGAGACAGGCTCCTCAAACGTCCCGATGGCCACTTTGGCAAAACCGCTAGCACAGCCATGCTCCCCACCTGCCCAGCATCTCCCACAGTGGCAGCAAGGCGGCCAGCAGGCCAGGCCGGCCCAATGAGGCTGGGGGGGGGGGGGGGGGTACGCTCGCGGCCTCCTCAGCCGACAGACCGCCGTCCTTCTGCAGCAGCACGCGCAGCAGATCGACGACTCCGACCGCGGAGCTGCCGGCGCCGTGAAACAGGAAGCGCGCCTCGGCCAGCCGCAGGCCCTGCACCTTGACTCCGTTGATTATCCTGCGGCGTGGGCGGGCTGTCAGGCGCCAGCTCCCGAGACGTACAAGGTTGTAGGAGCACACACATAGAGTGTGTCAGCCAACTAGCATTGGTAATTCTGTTGCCTGCTGATCGGCTGACCATGCAAGCCATGCGAGCTCTCCAGCGGCGGCTCGGCCGGTCAAAAGTGCTTCGTTCTGGGGCGCGGCAAGTGGCTTCTCTGGACCTGCTGAAGCTGTGGAGCACTCGGTTGAGAATGGATCAGGGGAGAGCGCGTGCTGCGTCCCGCAGGGAGGGGGAGGGCTGCAGGGATCGTCAGGAGGGCTGCATGTCAGGAGGGCAGGGAAGGACTCGCCCGGCGACGACGGTTGCTGCCGTGCCCTGCACCAAGCCCGGCAAGCCGCTGACTCAGCAGCAGGAGGCTGTGACGGTCGGGCATGCGGAAGGGACCTGAGCGCCGGAGGCAAGCTGGTTGTATCTTCATACCCTTGAAGATCTAGGTCCTGGCGCCAACCCTGCACAGGCCGCCCTGGAAGGGTGACCTGGATGTCGTCGTTGAAGCACAGTTGGCGGCCGCGGAAGCGCTCGAGGATGGCAAAGGCGCGGTCCGTGGCAAAGTCCTCGAACTGGAGGAGGGCGTGCGGGAACTTTGCCGCCACGGCGCTGCAAAACTCGTCCATCGCCGCCATGTGCTCCTCGGGCCCCAGCCGGCGCTCCTTGGTGCCCTGCACAGGCGGGGCCCCGCAGGCTTGAGGCGGGTCTCCATGCCAGGGGGTTGAGCTTGCCCTGTCAGCGTTTCCCTCTCAAAACGCGTTGCGGTAAATGCAGAGCTGGTCTGCTGTTTCAGGACAACAATACGCCTCAGGACGCTGCATGCACCCCAAACGTCTGGCTGTTGTCCGTTCCCTTGTGCTGCGCAAGTGATGGGTTGGGCAGCCTGCTTGCGTTTCTGGCGCCCGCAGCAACAGCTGCATGTGGCCTTTGCCGGGCAGCAGCAGAGCCTCAACAGCTTGATGCTCTGCGGTTTCTGATTAGTTGCACCGGTGAAATTGAGTCGCCTTTCGCAGCAGCTCCATCTGCCTTCGGAAGAGCCACGTGCTGTTCATTAGCGCATGGATAGTGATCAATAAGGAAGGAAGCAAGAGACTCAGGCAGGCGGATTGCTGACCAGGTAAAAGCGGTCGTCCAGCAGCTCCTGGTTGTTGGTTCCCATGTCGATGGTGACCGGCAGTGAGAGTTCCGGAGAGAAGCCGCCGCCGCTCACATACAGAGCGATCTTGCCTGCCATCCAGAGCATATGGGTGAGCCAATCAGGCTTGATGGAAAGAGTATCGGGGGTGGCAATGGGTTCAAAGGAGGCGTTGAATAATGGGTTCAGAGCTCCGTCTCCCTCCTGGAGCGGAGCTGTGCTTCTGCTGCCAGGCGGGGGGGATGCTGTGTGGCCGGCCAGGCGCAGCAAGCAGCGACTAGCAGCCCTCAAGCTCCCTCACGGGTGATTCCATGCGGCAAGCACGCCGCCCGCCACTGACTTGGCATGTTTGCGGGCCCCGCACTGGCTGCTCCCGGAAGGCGGCAGCGTTACCGAGGGGGATGCCCATGCCATTGGTGCCGAGGTCTCCGAGGCCCAGGATGCGGCCGCCGTCTGTGACCACGATTATTTGCACGTTGGCACTCGGCCAGTTGTCTAGCACCGCCGCAAAGCGACCGCGCAGCCGTCGGGCGTCAAAGTACATGCCCAGCGCGTTCCTGCGGCGACAGGAGAGCAGCTCAGTATCTGCACGACACGATGCGTGGGCGAGCGGAGGCCGCTGAAGCAGGGGCTGCTTGCGGATCAGCAGGCTGCAGGCGCACACTCTGCAGAGGGAGGCTGTCGCTGTCAGGAGTCGCGCTGAGAGGGGGGGGGGGGGGG
>BHFV01000304.1:409-32071 GCA_003568905.1 Trebouxiophyceae sp. KSI-1
GAGCGGCGGCGGCGGCGGGCGCAGAGAGCATGCGGCGCGAGCGCTATGAGTTCGCCGTCTCCCCGCCGGCGGTCGTGTACCGCGAAAAAGACGGCCGGCGGCAGGAGCCGCTGGAGGAGCTGCACTGCGAGGTGGAGGAGGCGCACGCCGGCGGCGTCATCGAGGCGGTCTCGCTGCGGCGGGGCGAGCTGGTCGAGATGCTGCCGCTGCAGGCGCGGCTCCCCGCCTGCTCCAGAGAGGCACGTGCAGGCGGGAGAGCTGCAGGCATCAATCTTTTACATATCTTTCCGCTTTTACATATATTTCTGCTTAGATGTCTACCTCACAGAGAGCATGGGTGATGGGAACACATGTCTCGTGGCAGGGCCAGCTCAGGGCAGCTTGGCCTTGGCAGGGGTCGCCTCTGTCTGCTGATGTGTAGACATTGAGGCGGATGATGAGCAGAGGCGCTGCAGGGCGCAGCCGCTACTGCCGTGATCGCGCGGCGCCAGATCAGCCGCAGCATGCACGGCTCTGCGGCGGCCCCCACCTCTGCCAGGCGCTGTTCATTCCTCAGTCGGAAGCCTGCTGGGCTGCAGGTCTCCGGCAAGCAGAAGCTCGTCTTCGAGTGCCCCTCGCGCGGCCTCATCGGCTTCCGCTCCCACTTTGCCACGCTCACGCGCGGCTCAGGCGTCATGCACCGCGCCTTTGCCCGCTACGCGCCCTACAAGTGATCGCCCTCCTCCTTGTGTGTGCTGTTGAACATCTGGAAGAACACACTCGGCGAGTCAGAAACAAGAACGTTCGACGACAAGAAGAACATTCGTTAGAAACAAGAGCGTTCGAGGACGAAGTGCGGAACCACGTCGAGAGTGCTGCCACGAGCGTTTGCTGCTGCGGGCAGCTGGCTTGAAAGGTGAAAGGCGGCGGTCCCCCAGTGGCTGTGCCGAAGCAGAGGGGCTCAGCCGCGGCCGTGCGCGCCCGCAGGGGCCCGCTGGATCAGGTCAGGAAGGGCGTCCTGATCTCCACCACGGGTGCGCCCGTGGCCCAATCCTACACCCCCCAGCATTGCCTTGTGCTGCTGAAAGCGCCCCCCCCGCACCACTCTCGGGCCTCTCACAGCTGCAAGGCTCCTCGCATTCCTGCGCGCGAGCCTGCAGGCTTCTTGCCTCGGGGCGCCCAGCAAGCATCGGTCCACCCTCTCGCTTTCAGCCAGCTGGGCGGGGGCACCCAAGACGCTTTCAGCATGCCTGGGCCCGAGCCACCATGCCCTCCCCGGATGTGGAATTCCAGGCCCCCCCCGCCCTCTCGCTTTCACCCAGCCGGGCGGGGTTACTGAGGGAGCCGGTGCTTATGGGCAGACGGGCGGGCGACGGCGCACGCGCTGGGCCAGCTGGAGGCGCGCGGCTCGCTCTTCATCGGCCCGGGGGAGGAGGTGTATGCCGGCATGGTGGTCGGCGAGCACAGCCGGGAGGGCGACCTGGAGGTGAACCCGGTGCGAGAGAAGAAGCTGACCAACGTCCGCAACACCGGCAGCGAGGAGCGGGTCGTGCTGTCGCCGCCGCGGTGCGGCCGCCTCCCGCCTCAGGCACCGCAAATGCCAGTTTCACCTGACTGGGAATACCTTGGGGAGGGGGAGGAGAGCCAGGCTGCAGCTACTGCTGCTGCAGCTGCGTGCTTTTCTGTGGACCACTCAGCGCCAGGCAGCCGCAGCGGCGGTGTGCCCTGTGGTGTTGCCCAGTGAGAGCGCCGCAGCAGCACACGGTGACCTCAAGTCCTCACTCCCCTTAGAGCGCTGCTGCAGAGCATTGCTGCAGCGTGCCGCAGACATTCCTGTCCTGAGTGGGGGAGTTGAGGCTGCCGCCTGGCTTGCTGCGATGCAGGCAGTTCACGATAGAGGATGCCATCGGGTACGTGGCTGGCGACGAGCTGATAGAGGTGACGCCGGCCGCAGCCGTGCGCCTGCGCAAGCGCGTGCTGGACTCCAGCCGGCGGCGGGCGACCCAGCGACGGGCGGCTGCCGGCGACTGACCCCTACTACTTTTCGCTTGCCCTATTGTGGGATGTGTTACCGACTCAGTCGGGCAGAATGCTCTCGCCGGCATTGCAGAGTGTGGTAGCAGCCGGCTGCTCGCCATTACAAACGCAAGCACGCATGATAAAGACAGTGCTTGGCTCGGATATCACATTCAGTTGAAGTCGATCAGCTCCACGTCGAAAATGAGAGTGGAGTTGGGAGGGATGACCTGCGGGCGAGCCGAGTCTGCCATCAGCATGCGCATGCAGCAGCAAGGGCCTATGCAGGGCGCAGACGGACAGATGAGGCGGTGCGCACCGGCGGGAAGCCCCGGGCGCCGTAGGCGTAGTCGGGAGTGCAGGTGAGCTTGGCCTGCTGGCCTGCAGCAGCATGAGCAGAAGCGTCAGCTTCTGTTCACGGCGAGCAGGCTGTCCGGCTGGCTTGTCCGCGGAGATGAGGCGGCCGCACCCTTGCTCAGCTGCGCGACGCCCTCATCCCAGGCCTTGATCACCTGGCCCTGGCCCAGCTTGAACTGGAAGGGCTGACCACGGTCGCGGCTGCTGTCGAACTTCTTGCCGTCAGTCAGTGTGCCGGTATAGTGCACCTGCAGCGGCCGTCAGTCAGACGATCTCTTCGTGTTGGGTTGAAGTCCAGGTACGATCGGGCAAACAGCGTGCTCCCACCTTCACCGTTTGTCCGGCCTTCGGGAAGTTCGTCCCATCGCCGGCCTTGATAGTCTCCTGTACAGGTCGCAAAGACGCTCATCAGCCTGGGGCCTGAGCACGGCGGTGAGAGTAGGGCACCCACAGTCGCATGCGTGCGGTGCAGGTGCGCCGGGAGGTCGGGCAACGCACCACCTGCACGCAAGACCGAGATTTGATTTGGTCAGTGGCCAGAAGGAAGGCGTGGGAAGCCTGCTCTAGCGGCTGATTTGGCACGTGTTGCGCGGGCATGCCAAGGGAGACCCGCTCACCTCGACGCCCATGACTGGCTTGAAGGCTCGGAAGCGGCGAGCAGGCGAAGCACGGAAGACACCAAAGGCGGGGCGGGCAACCAAGGAAGACTGCATCTCTGAGAAAGTCGTCGAGGGGAAGGAAAAGTGCCTAT
Organism: Trebouxiophyceae sp. KSI-1; assembly: GCA_003568905.1. Lineage (NCBI taxonomy): Eukaryota > Viridiplantae > Chlorophyta > Trebouxiophyceae > Trebouxiophyceae sp. KSI-1. Next base: position 3,513 of record BHFV01000304.1, read on the forward strand.
TTTCCTATGTCGGACTTGCGCTGCCGTTAGACGCCTCCACTCTCGCGCGCGCGCGCGAAAAGCCAGCTTCCATGCGCCGAGATCAATTTTGCGCGCGCGATTTGAACAGGAGACGTCGACGCGACGCGTTCTCGGGCGGCGGCGGGCCGCCACCGCCAAATCTTCAAACGTGATGGATGGCGGCTACAACTTTCCACCTGGAGCAGCTGCAGAGGGGGATCGGCAACTTGACAGGCCTTGCTTGGCGCTAGGCGTGCTGGAGCAGTCGTGGGACGGTGAGCATGCTGGCAGGGTCAGCGTGCTAGGAGAGTTGGTCTCAGCAGATGCTTTTACCAGGAGGCGCGCGCCCCACCGCAGGCAAGGCTGGTCGGAAAGGAAACCGCTGAATGCGCAGCGGGGAGCACGGCACTAAAGAATAGCGCGGTCTCGCAGCAGTCAGAGGAAGGAGGGGCGCGCCAACTAGAGCAGGTGAACACGCTAAGGAGGCCCGCCTCGCAAATCGCAGGACGCTGCTCGACTCGCAGGTGGAACGTGGGGCACGGCAACCAAATAGGATGAGCGTTCGCAAACGAAAGCCAATGCGCGCGGCGCCTGCGGGCTGCCGGGCCGGCGGGTGCCCGCGCGCGCTTGTGTGAAGGCGCAGTCTAATTCGTGGCTCGCGCACAGAGCGAGGAAAAGGTGGGCAGGGGGGGAGGGGGGACATGTGCGGCACGCCAGCAGGCCCAACGGCGGCTGGCGACGCCGCCGCCGCCCCCCGCAGCCAGATCGGGCAGCACCGGCATGGGGTGCACGGGCTGCAACTGCGGGGCAGCGGAGCAAAGCAAGCGAGCACTCCTGCCACTCCGAGACTTCCCCGGCCCCCCCTCCCGCGACGCCGGGGCGATATAAAGGCGCCGCGGGCGGCCGGCGGACAGCGTTTTCCAAAACGCGCTGCCGCCGTCAGGGCCGGGCCGTGGGGTCAGTAGCTGGCGTATGCCTCGAGCGGGCTACGGACGCCCCCTCAACTGAAGCATGCCGCGCGCCGCTCTATGAGGGGCCGCAACGCCCAAAACCTGTTGCGGTCGCCCGGTCCATAGCACATCGTCAACGCACACACACACGAACGACGAAAAGCCCCCCAACGCCCCTCGCGAGCCGCGCCCCACGCGAGGCGGGTGCCGAGCCGCTCATTGGCTGCCCAGCAGCCGCCGGCCGCCCGTGGCGGTGGTGGCGGGCAGGCAGGTCCAGATGAGGGGGCCCGGGTTGGGCTGGCACTGGAAGCCGTCGGGGCAGTAGGCGCCCGCCCACGGGCCGTTGTTGCAGATGACCTTGTCGGTCGTCGTGCCGGCCGGGCTGCACTGGCTGGTGCCTGCAGGCAGAAGCGCGCACCCAAGAGGTCAGCTTACAGGAGCGCCGCTGTGGGGCTGGTGCAGCAGCAGGAAGGGGGAGGGGGGTGCGCACCGCCACACTGGCCGCCCTGCACGATGGCGATGGGGTGGGACGAGGCGCTGGAAGAGGCGTCCGCTGGCGGGGGAGGCGGGCTGGCCTGCGCCGGAGGCGGCGGCGACGCGGCGGCAGGCGCGGGCGGCGACGCGGCCTCAGGCGCGGGCGGAGACGCGGCCTCAGGCGCGGGCGGAGACGCGGCCTCAGGCGCGGGCGGCGACGCGGTCGGGCTCGCGGGCGGCGGAGTGGGCGTCGGCGTCGGGCTGGGGTCGGCGATTTTCCTGGCGGTGGCAGCCAGCAGGGTCTGGTTCGTCTCTGCAGGCGCAGCGACGCCACTCGTCAGCGCTGCAGGGAGGCGGCGGCTGCAGCGCTGCGTTAGGGGCAGGGCGCACGTGGCATGGGCGGCGCGGGGGACGGCGTCGCGGTCCAGACCATCGGCGGCGGGTAGGTCACGTTGGGGGAGGGGATGCAGTTGTAGATGGAGGCGTCGTAGCGCGTGCAGGTGAAGCCGGCCGAGCGGCAGACGGCCTTCTCCCACGCGGCGTCCGCGCACGGCGTCGCAGAGTTGGTCACGGCGGAGCACGCGCCGCCGTTGCCTGCAGGAGCACCCTTTCCTCCTGAGCTCTCTAGCAAACGCGGCCAGGCGGTTTGAAGGGCTCAAGAGGCTGCCGCACCTCCGCACTGCTGGTAGTCGTTGATGTAGAAGCCGCCATCGGGGGCGGCGGACACCGGCGGCGCGGCGGGTGCGGCGGGCGGCTCGGGCGCGGGGGCCGCGGGGGGCACGGCCGGGGGCGGCGCGGCTGCAGGTGAGGCGCAGGCGTCAGGCCGCTGTAAGCGCCTTCGGCTGCCGAGGGGCGAGAGGGCAGGAGGGGGAGCAGCACCAGGCGGGGTGGGGGGCGCGGTGGCCGGGGGCGGCGTCGGGCTCGGGCTGGCAGGGGCGGCCGGCGGGTAGGGCGGCGGCGTGCTGCCGGACGAGTTGGAGGGCGCCGAGGGGCTGAGGCCCGAGGAGGCCGGCACGCCGCCGCCCGAGCCGCTCGCGCTGAACTGGACGGTGCCCGTGTTGCCGGTCAGCGAGGTGATCGTGTCCTGCAGCAGAGACGTGGGTCAAGCCTCCCAACAGTACCCGGCCGAGTACTGAAACTCCTGCCCTGAAGCAGGAGGTGGGGCACACCGTGACCGTCTCGCCGGTGACGGAGGTGATCTGGATGCCCATCGGGATGGAGGACTGCCAGGGCCCGTTCGTGTTGTAGTAGGGCCACTGGTTGTTGTTGGTGCGCTTCAGGGGCAGCCAGCTGCCGCCGATGTTGACCGACACGCCAGTGATCGGGACCCTGCGGTGCGCCAACGCCTTGTTGGTGCTGCTGGCTCTCGAGGGCGTGGACAGCAGGCTGGGTGGCGTGGGGGCGGACCGCGTGTTGGACACGACCAGGGAGAACCAGTAGTAGGAGGAGACGACGATGGAGTAGACCAGCGGCGAGTCGCCGGTGTTGCAGGGCACGCCGTACCATTCGACCTTCCACCGGCCGTCTCCGCTCTCGCCCAGGTCAATGCTCCCAAACGCGCACTCGGGACACCTGCCACCGCCACGATACATCTCAGCAAATGGCCTCCCTGGCCCGGGCGGGGAGCGAGCCGAGGTGCGAGCGCGCGCCTGTTGTTGACAAAGCCGAGCTGCCAGGTGCTGGGGATGGGCACAGTGCCGAGGCCGGCGCCGGTGCCCCGGAACATGAGGCACAGGCCGCAGCCGTTGCTGTTGTCGAACTGGGCGTCGTTCAGCGCGATCGTGGTCGCAATGCCCGTCGTCCAGGCCAGGTTGTTGGTGTTGGCAAAGTTCTGGCTGAAGCTGCAGGTGCCCTGGGCATCCTGGCCCGCGCCGTAGTACGTGCCCTGCGGTCGGCACAGGCCGTCCTGAGCCCCGATCTGAGCACAGCTCTCGATGTTTGGAGGCGGTGGGCTGTGAGCATGTCGGGTAAGGTAAGGGTAGGGGGCACTCACATCTCCGGCCTGTAGCGCGGCTTGGTTGGTCACCTGCGACCAGCTGAACTGTGCGGCCCCCGGTGCCGCCGCGCTGGCGACCAGCGCGGCTAGCAGTGCCAATTGTTTACTGTGCATGCCTGCAGCTGGTCTCCGCCTGGACTTCCAGCTCGCTGGTCGTGCACCGAAGGCGTGAAGGGTTGTGCGCGATGCCAGGCACTCAGCCTTCCCTGCAACCCGGGCCACAGGTCCGTGAGCAGCCAGAAATTGCACGACTCGTACGGCGAGCGGCGGCCACGGCCGCGGCCGTTGTGAACTCCAAGGCTCCCACGCTCGCCTCGTCTCCCCTCTCGAAGACTGGAAAACCATCCGAGTCGATCGAAGCCGCACGCAAAGGGTGGCGGCACGCCTTGCCCGGCCCAATGCCCGCGGCTCCTAGTTCGTCCATCAATGGGCGCAAAGGCGCGCCCGCGCAGAGCGCGGCGACTGAACGGCCTAGTCGCAGCTCGCATCCTTACGCCACCTGGCGGCGTGCACGCCGCCAACGACCGGCCCCATCGACCTCGGTGCGGTATGTCGCACTCACGCTTGCCCGCGGCGGCGTCAACGCCTGGCTAGCCGGAGCGCGTCATCCCCGGCGACATCACCGGAATACTTGCTGGAAAAGTCGTGCCTAAACCGTCCTGCTACCACTACACCCGCGCGCGGGTGGGGAAGCATGCCCCGACGAGCCCGTGATTGAATTCTGCCGGCGGCAGCTGCGCCGCGGGCAGCTGCGCCAGCCAATACGCCCCATGCAATCGCAAAAAGCCATTGCAGGGGTGGCAGGCGATCGGCGAGACATGCTGGCGGCAGAAGGGCACACCTGCGGCGAGCGGTGCGCGGGGCGGCGCGACGCGACGCGATGTGGCGGCGTGCTGCGCGGCCCGAACGCACAGGGAAAAGCGTCCTCGCGCTTCGGCAGGGGCAGAGGGGAGAGCACTCGGAACGGAGTGAGTGAGTGAGCGAGGCTGAAGCACCGCACGGCTGTTCGGAGGGCGGGGCCCTTTTCTTTCGCAACGCCTCCCAACCAGGCAATCGCGACAATGCTGTGCTCGACTGCACTCTGTTTGCGATTTTCCTGTTTGGGATAGTGTTCTTACGCAATGCATGCGCAGCATTGGGCGGGCTAGCCGGGGGTCCGGGACGCAATGCGGAACTACTTCTTCAACATGCTTTCCTCCAATCTGATGCCGACCGGTCCAGCCGTGCGCATGGTGGAGCTCCGATCATAGCGGTGTGTTCGGCATGCGTAGCTCGTGATTGATAAGCCGGCAATACATGAGCTGAAGTGTACTGCGCGCGCGCTTCAGTACAAAAAAAATTGTACTGCCGGGAGCCTCCGTTCGCCCCGCTTCGCCAGGGGCTCGCTACCCGCGATCCAGCTGCCTCTGTGGGCCTTAAGGCGACTCGCCGGTCGACCTTGGCGAGACCTTGGCGAGCGCTGGGCGTTTCGGCCTGTTTCAAGCCTAGCGCCGCCAGTCCGACTGGTAAGCGGTGTCGTCAACCGCAACAGCTGGAAGAGGCCGGCACGTGATTGCAGCCGCGACGGCAATCGACCGGCCACCACAAAACAGGTCGCGCGGTCTGACAGGTACAGAGCCGGTTTGCATGCTGGGCTCCGATCACTGTCCGCCTTCACCGTCCGGTCGTTTCCGCTCCCTGCGGCGCCTGAGCCGGCACAGAACTACGAGGTCGTGGTCGCTTGCGGCAAGAGGGTTGGGTGTGCTGTCACCCAGCCGTGCGCAAGCTGCTGTTGTGCAGGGCAGCTGGCGGCCGCACTGCATTCCTGGCTTCCGCAGGGCACCCTTCGGATGATAACAGAGCTGATGGAAGCTCCCTCATTCGTGCGGCTTCAGTCCAGTTCGTGCCGCAAAAATAGTTGCAAAATGCTGTCGCTTGCTCCCGCCCTACTTGCCACGGTCGGGCACAATCTTCAGGGCATAGCAGCACCTCCACTTCCACTGTCCAACGGTGCGCAGCCCAGTGGAGCTCTCCTTGCAGAGAAGGACGAGGAGTGCCTGTCTGACGTTCCTGATCAGTCAAGTCAATCAGCCAGCCAAAGGCTTGCTTGCAGCCGGTTTCAACTAGCGTACAAGGACTGTAAATACTCTTCAGAACGCCAAGTACATCAAATGTACAGAAACCTCAGCCAAACTGGGCCAGCCACTCATGCAAGCTCAGACGGCTTTCCTCGTCCTCGGCTGCCTCCGCCGCCCTGGGCCCGTTTTCCGGATCCGGTGGCGCGAGCTTGACCTCCGTGCCACCGCACATGGGGCACGGAATGACACCCATGCCGCCGCACTCCTTGCACCTCGCGTTGCCCATCACAAACTTGACGCCGGCCCCGCCCGGCTGCACGCACGCAGTGCCGAGTGTCAGCAGCATGCTCACAAGCTGCACAGCAGGCGGCCACTCAGAGGCTGACACGAACCGAAACATACCTTGGTCAGCACCAGCCCCTTGCCCCTGCACTCGAGGCACCACAGCATCGCGCTGCCCGTCACTGCAGACAGCAAGCAACATGTCAGCGCGCCTTGCCCACGTTCACAGGCTTTACTGGGAAACGCAAGGCCACTCAAGCCCTCAGCACCGCTCCTTACTGCCGGGCTAGGCTGCGGTGTCTTCCGGAAACATGCCCAGCGGTGCAAGCATCACCGCATAGCGGGCAAAAGTATCGGAACGCGTAGGGAAAGCTGCGTGGGTAGTAGTCGACGCGTCTGGACAGGCGGCGCGGCGCCGAGCTCGCCCACACGAGGCGCCTGGTCGTGCGTCGCCAATCTGCCGGTGCGATGCCGCACCGCTGCTGTCTCAGGATGGGTGCGAGCGAGCTTGCGGTATCCTGGCCTACTCTTGGGCACATGAACTCGTCCACACCGACCAAAATGTGCCGAATAGGGGGAAGAGCAACCCTCTTGCGGCGGCAACATGCTCCCGGCAGCGGCGCCCGACTCGGGAGGAAGAGCAGCCCTCTGACTGCAGCCTCATTGCGAGAGATCCCAAAAGCGCAGGCACTCGCGGACGTGCAGCGCAGGAGGTCGCAGGCAGGCGAGTACTTGCTGCAGGCGCTCTCGCATCGGAAGGATCGCTCCTTGAGACCGCCCGGCACGCCGCATTTGATCAAACTGGGTCGCACTGCCGTAGTCAGTGGGCCGCGGCGGGGCCGCTATGGCGCAGCTGGGCCCGGAAGCGGTCGGGCAGATCTTCGAGGCGCTGAAAGCGGCGCAGAGCCCGCAGCCTGAGGTGCAGAAGGCGGCAGAGGCGGCACTGCGAGAGCTGGAGCCGCAGACCGGCTTCTGCTCCTGCCTGGCGGTGCGCCCCGTCGGTCGGCTGGCACCAGACTCGCCAGCGCAGGCACATGCGCCTGATGGATCCACTCAATGAGGCGGGCACCCTGGCTGCAGGAGGTCGTCCGGAACAAGCAGGCCGACCACAGCGCGCGGTGGCTGGCCAGCATCATGTTCAAGAACACGGTGTCACGCCACTGGAAGCCGCGGCCCGGCCAGGGGTGCGTCTCGCCGCAACTGCTCCCGCCTCTGCACACCTTGCCCCGTCTGTGCAAATGTTCACCCTCACAGCTTCTCGCAGAGGCATCGCGGAGGGCGAGAAGCAGCATCTGCGGCAGACGCTGCTGCAGCTCGTCGACCAGGAGAACTCGCAGGCATGCCCCTTGCCACGCCCCTTGCCCCGCACTCACGCCACAACACGCAGCGATTGGCTGCGTGTCAGTCCCACTCATCACCCGGGGCCGCCACCTGCAGATCGCCGTGCCGATCGCGGTGACCTTTGCCAAGGTCGCCCGCTCCGACTACCCCCGCCACTGGCCGAGCCTCTTCCAGGACCTCACGGCCCGCATGGGCGGCGGCGAGCCGCTGGCCACGCGCCGCGGCTACCTGGTGCTGCACCACATCATCAAGGAGCTCGCCTCCATGCGCCTGCCGGCCGACCGCCGCAATTTTGCCGAGGCAAGGCGCCCCCACTGCTGCCACTGGGGGCGGCCGCTCTGCTTGGGCTGCGAGCCGGGCGAGCATGCAGCTGTGCCCAGCTGTGTGGCAGGAGGCAGCGGTCACTTGGTTGTAATCATGCGTCATGTGAGTCGCACAGTGAGGCATTCATGAGCGCCGAATGCACGCCTCTCAACCCGCCTCTCGACCCGTCTGCAGGTCACGCAGCTGCTGTTCGACGCCTACTGGAAGCAGTGGGTCGGCGACACGCAGACGCTGCTACAGGGCCTGGCCGCCGCGCTGGCGCAGCCGCAGCAGGCCTCCCCGCTCACCGGCGTCTTCGAGCGCTGGTTCCTGCTGCTCAAGGCGCCCTTCCCCCTCCTCCAACCTGATCGAGTGGGAGCACGCTTTTTGCCTGCAGCAGCTTTTTCATGCCCCAGGGCTGCCTGCGTGTTTCGCCTGCTGCCGGCTCGCGGCATGCCCGCGTTGCCACCCGTGCTGCCGTGGGCGCGCCTGACCGCTGCGCTGCGCTCGCCCCCAGGGCATCCGGCGCATGGCGGTCTTCAGCCAGCCGACCGACGCCAAGACGCTGGAGCCCGTGCCCATAGTCTCGCAGGCGCGCCCCCCAAGTCCCCCCTCACTGCAAGCAGAGCACTTGCCTGCGGATGGCCGGCGGGATGGGCGCAGAGCCCTGCTCTGTCAGCTCCCAGTGACGCATGCCAGGGCGCCGATGCAGCTCACCGGCAAGCGCACCTTCCCCCCAGCTTCTCGCCAGCTGCCAGGGCGCCCTCAGCGCCCCCTGCCCGCGCAGGTGGTGCCCGCCTTTTTGGAGGCGCTGCGCACGCTGCACTCGCTGCGGCCGGCCGGCAGCGGCGCGCGCACGCAGCTGCAGGCAATGCTGGACCGCGCGCTCATCAAGCTGTCGGACTGCCTGCTCTCGCTGCTGGACGTGCACCCCTGGTGGGGGGCCCCTGCGCCTCGCTCCGCCGCATTTGAATTCGAAAACGCTCGCAGCTGCCTGCCTGCGTGCGGTACCTGGCAAGGAGAGCGCGAGGAGCGCTGCGGCTTGCGCTGCCAGCCGCGGACCAGCCGCCCCTGTCCTGCCTGCCCCCGGCTGCAGCAGCGCTGATGCGAGCCGCATGCGGCAGCACTTGCATCGAACGTCCATGCATCTCTGCTCCCTGCCCTGCGGCCAGACAGGCCCCAAATCCCCGCCCCGCCGCCCGCAGGAGCTTCTTACACAGCGGCGCCTTCCGCGGCTGCCTGGAGTTCTTTTCGGGCGTGCTGGCGGCGCCCGCCGCGCCGACGCCGCCGTACGAGGGCTACCTGCGGCGGGCGGCCCGCTTCCTGCACGAGGCCAGCAGCAGCCGGGCGCTGCGCGGCGTGCCGGACGCGCTGCAGCCGCGGGAGGTGTCCGAGGCCATGGTGGCGCACCCCTGGCCCCTCCCAGATCCGCAGTCGCTGGCCGCTTGCCGGGCACAGAGGCTCAGGGACGTGCGCGGCTGCCGGCTGCCTGCCGGCTGCGCGGCTGCTGCACGGGCCGAGCCTAGGGGTGGATGTGTGCCTGCCGACTGCTGGCCTGATGGGAGTGTTCGGGTGGCTGCAGGCCGGCCGCGTGAAGCCGATGGCAGAGGCGGTGCAGGCGGAGCTGGAGGCCTTCTGGCAGGCGGGCGGGCACGCGCGGCGGCTGCTGCAGGCGATCATGCAGCTGTACCTGCCGCTGACGGTGCGCTGCCTCTCACTAATACTCCTCAGCATTCTTAGTAATATTATTACAAATACGAATACACTGGGGGCCGATAGAGCTTTCCCATGGGGCACGTTTTCGACGCTGGCAAAGCTTCAGCAGCGACAGCGGCATCTCCATACCGGCGCTGCCAAGACGAGGCTGGCTGGGAGGGGGGCAGCGGTGCTGCCGCTCGCATGCGAAAGCACACGCTCTGTCCATGGAGTGAGGCTGCAGCGCGTGAGCTGGGCCGGGCGCGGTGGCTGAGAGCGGCTGGCCGGCTGGCACATGCGCAGGCCAAGGAGCTGCAGGACTGGGCGGAGGACCCCGAGGAGTTCAGCCAGGCGGCCGGCAGCGGCGCATGGGAGGAGAGCCTGCGCAGCTGCGCAGAGGTGCTGTTCACCACCATCCTAGCGGTGCGGCCCCTCTCCTCCACAGCCGCTTGCCTGATCGCAGCTGTTCTTGCCTGGCTGACAGCTCAGCCAGGGCGTGTGTGAGACCACTCGAGCTTTGCATGAGACGGCGACTCTGCCATGCTGGCAGTTTCGGAGCCAGCGCGCCCTCCCCCTGACATTCCTACACTACCAACCAGTCTGAGCCCAAACATGGGAGCAATCCTGGCCTTCGTTCCAACATGGAAGACCCAGAGCCAGCACATGGAAAATGAGCACCCGCAGATGCCCCGCTCCCTGCTTGCAGACGAAGCGGGACGCGCTGGCGGGCGTGGTGTTGGACGCGCTGCGGGCGGCCAGCGAGGCGTGCCCGGCCGGGCAGGCGGCGAGCGCCCCTGGGGAGCGACTGGAGGGCATCCCGCGGGCGGTGCTCGCCAAGGAGGCGGTGTATGCGGCCGTCGGCGTGGCCGCCTGGGAGCTGCTGGACCACGTCGACTTCAGCGGCTGGCTGCACGCCTCGCTGCTGCCGGTGCCTGCCCCCCTCCCCGCTCCGAAAGCCGGAGGCATGGCGGCTGCGCCCTGCCGACCGCTCCTCTGGGGGCCTGCATCCCGGCACGCTGCTGATGGGCACCGGCTGCAGCCAGGCTGGCGACGCAGCCCCTGGTTTGAAGGCCGAGGCGACAGCGGGGCACTCAGCGCCTCCCTGGGCTGTCCCACGCGCAGGAGCTCGGCGACCGCAGCCGCGAGAACCGGCCGCTGCGGCGGCGCGCCGGCATCCTGCTGGGCCAGTGGGTGTCCAAGCTCAAGCCGGCCGACCGGCCACCTGCCTACCGCGCGCTGCTCAGCCTGATCGGGGACGACGACTTTGCGACCGCGCTCGCGGGCGTGACCGCGCTGCACGAGCTCGTGTCCGACTGGGACTTCCAGGAGGACGCGTTCCTCGAATTTGTGCCGGCCGCGCTGCAGCTGCTGGCCGCCATGCTGCACGCCGCGGAGCTGTACGACTCGCAGCGCCAGGTGCGCGGCGCGCCGCCGCCGCCGCGCGAACGCCGCGCGCGCCTGCGCGTGATTAGGGGTTTCGGACGGAGCCGCGAAACGGAAGCGCGCTCGCCGCGCAGGTGTTCAATCTGGTGAACCTGCTGTTCGACCGGCTGGGCGACGCGGTGCGGCCGTTCCTGGGCACCGTCATGCAGCTGCTGCCGGACCTGTGGCGGGAGAGCGAGGACCAGAGCCTGCTGCGCATACAGGCCCGCCCTCGCCGCCGCCTCTGGCCCCTGCAGCACGCCGACCCCCTGGAGGCCCCCAGCCTGAGTGTGCCTGCCCTGGTCGCAGATCCTGCTGTCGCTGCAGCGGATAGTGAACGCGCTCGGCCGCGAGTCGCCGAGCGCCCTCCCGCTCGTCCTCCCCATCCTGCAGGTCTGCACAGACCCGCACCAGGCACGCCCCCTCCTTCCCCCTCCCCTGGGGCCAACGCAGCGGATGGGACAAGAGCAACCCTCCGAGCACCAGCGCGGCTGCCGCCGCAGAAGGACCAGCTGAACCTGCTGGAGGACGGGCTGCAGCTGTGGCTGGTGGCGCTGCGAAACGCGCCGCAGCCGCAGCCGCAGCTGCTGGGGCTGTTCCCAAACCTCGCCGCCGCCATGGAGCAGTCGACAGGTCGCCTCCTCCCCTGCCTCCAGGCCCCTGCCCGCAGAGCATGGCTGCCTGCTCTGGCCTGCTACTGAGCCCCATGTGGCCTGGCCGCGAGCAGAGCACGTGCCAGTGGCCGCCAGAATCATGGTCTCCTGCGTGCTGCTGGGCGGCCGCGAGTGGCTGGCGGCGCACGGCTCGGGCCTGGCGGCGCTGCTGGCCGGCCTGCTGGGGCAGCTCAAGGAGAAGGGCGCGCTGCTGCTGCTGCCGGTGATGGACGCGACCATCCAGGCGAGCCCTGCCGAGCCGCTCGGAGGCTGTCTGCGGAGGAACGGGCGGCCGTGCGTGCCCCGGCGCCTGACGCTGGCGCCGTCGTGTTGTGTGTGTGTGTGCGTGAGGGCCCCGGCTGTGTGCCACAGGTCGCGCCCGCGGAGGCGCCGCAGCTGCTGGAGCCCGCCCTGCGCGCGCTGCTGACCCAGACCTTTGCCTCGTCGGACCAGACAGCCTTCACCACCGGTGCTCCCCTGCCTCCCCTTCCCCAATGCCCGCACGCAGCCCTCCTGCCCTCGTCAGCTCAGACAGGCACGGGTGCGGACGCAGGCGCGCTGCGAGTGTTTGCCCGCGCGCTGCTGCACAGCCCCGCCTGGTTCGTCTCCTTCGCGCAGTCGGGGCCGCAAATAGGCGGGCAGCCGCCGCTGGGCGCGCTGCTCGAGGCCTGGCTGGACCGCTTCGACAGCCTGGCCAGCCCGGGCGCGCGCAAGCTGGTGGCCATGGCGCTGCTGCTGCTGCTGCGCGTGCCGGCGCCCTGGCTGCTGGGCCGCCTGCCAGAGATCCTGGCGCCCGTCACCGCCACCTGGTTCGAGGCGCGTCCTTCCCCCTTTTCCACCTGCCCCCGACTGATGATGCTATCAACAAGGGCAGCGGCTTTCGTTGATGTCGCGAGGCATCGCCGCTGCTTGTGCGCGTTCGTTCGGCCCAGGAGTGGCAGTGAAAGGGCCGCCGAAGGCGCGCCTGGTGCCGGGGAGAGGCTTGTCGCGCTCGAAACCTGCGTTTTCCCCTGACAGCAAGCCCGGGAGGCTGCTCTCGAGCGTCAAGCTGAGGCGCACGGCGCCCTGGGCGCAGCTGGAGCACTCGGTGGTGGGCGACCAGGAGCTGGCGCTCTCCTTCTACGGCCTCTACCAGCCGTTCGAGACGGGCGGCGACACGAGCAGCTCCGCAGTCGTGCAGAGCGAGGAGGCGGACGGCGAGAGCACGAGGCGCGCGGCCCTCTCCCTCCGTCTGACAGTCCGAAAAGGAGCCAGGAGCCGAGGTGCCTGGCAGGCTTGCAGCTGCGCGCCAAAGGTTCCGTGCCCGTTGGGACGCTTGGCCGGTTTGAGGCCGGGGAGGTGGACACCCCACCTGCAGCCTGCTGAGGGCTGTGGCGCCTCTGGCGGCAGGCGGCAGGCGCTGCACGCGCGCGACCCCGTCTGCAGCACCCGCCTGAGCGCCTTTTTGAACGAGGAGCTGCGGGCGGCCGCCGCCGCGCACGGCACGCAAGCGTTCGAAGCTGCCATGGGCCAGGCGGACGCGGCGCTGGTGGCCCAGCTGCAGCTGGCGATGTCGTCTCCTGGACCGCGGCAACGCGTGGCCTGATTGCTCCCATTTCTGCTCTGTGGCAACGCATGCCCCTCTTCACCCTGCAAACGCTGCTGAAGTCCAGTGCACTTTTGGTGATTGCTTGCGCGCTTGGTTTTCAGTCCAGCTCGAGTTTTCGTCCGGTTTCGCACGGCGTTCCCCGCTCGACTTATTGATGCCTCCTTGTCGTGGTCGCCTCCCGTCTTCGCCGCTGCAGTCGGGCCTGGCAGGCCGCTCGTAAGTCCTCATGAGCGAGATGCCCGCCGCCAAGCGCCGATCGCCGCGCGCGCTCTCCTCCTCTCGATACGGAAGGTGAAGCCGACCTCACGGACGCGAGGCTTACCTGGCCGGCGAGCGATGGTGGGGATCGTGATGCACGTCGACGAGGTGCGGCCGCGACAGCGCCCGGCAAAAGCGCGGTGGCCGCGATGCACGCTGAATTGGCGCCCGCGCCGGCGCCTCGATCCCTGTCGGCCGCGACAGAAGATGCGGATTTTTCCTTCGGGATGACCATAGCCAGATGGTGCTACGAAATTCGGTGCGACGCATCAAGCACACGCCGCCCTTCGCTGGGCCGGCATGAGCAGCAGGTTGGATCGCCGTCACGGGCGATAGTTTAATGGTAGAACCTGCGGCTGTAAACCGCATGATCCGAGCTCGATTCTCGGTCGCCCGACTCTTTTGCTCTTTTTTTGGTCACCACATTCAGTTCGGGGCTGCTGCAGCTCGCGTCTCACACTGGGCGGCCGCGCGCGCCGGCCAGGCAGCCGAGCAGGCGCGCGCGGGCCTCGCGGGGGCTGCCCGGGCCCGGCTGTGCGGCCCACCAGCTGCTGGGCAGCAGGAAGACGCTGCAGCCGTCGCCGCCGCAGGCCAGCAGCACGGGCGCAGCAGGCAGGAAGGCAAGCCGCGCCACGCTGCTGCCATCCGGCAGGGACACGCTTGCGACCGGCGTCGCCACTGAGGCCTCCAGGTCCCACAGCTGCACCTGGCCGCCGCGAGTGCCGGTGGCCAGTTGCGTGCTGTGGAAAGGGCTCCAGGCGGCGTCCGTCACGGCCCCGCCACCGCCCTCCAGGCTCAGCAGGGCCGCAGCCTGCCACGGGAGCACGCAATGCCTTGCAGCGCTCAGAGGGAAAGCCACGGCTGTGGCCATCGGCGCGAGCTGCTTACCTCCCCGTGGCTCCAGAGTTTGGCGCTGCCGTCCTCAGAGGCAGTCAGCAGCAGCCCGAGCACAAAGGGCGACTGCTCGACGCGGTAGACCGGGCCCAGGTGCACCCTCGTCCGCCTACCGCCGGCCTCGTGCAGGCAGCCGTCCTCGCCGCCCGCCAGCCAGCCAGCAGCACCCAGCAGCCCCACCGTGAGCACAGCGGCAGGGCCGCCCAGCGCTCCGCTCTGCATCTGCAGCAGAGCGGTGGCCTCCAGGTCCTGCAGAGTCCAGGCCCGGGACATCAGGCTTGCAGGCGCTTGATTGGCGGCGCCAATTCAGGCTGTGGCGTGTACCTCGGAGGAACAGTTCCACTGACACAGGCGGCCATCGGCGGCTGCCGCCAGGAGCAGCGGCTTGTGCGCCTCCTGCTCCAGCCAGCGAAGGTCCCAAATGGGCCCGATGGCACCCTGACCGCTGGCCTCCGCCACAGGCTGCTCCAGCACCTCCGCTATACTGTCCCACAGCTGCAGGCTGCCGTCCTGCAGCCCCACTGCCAGCAGGCCGCTGCTGGAGCAGGCCAGCGCGGAGACGCCGCAGCGAGTGCGCACAAAGCGGTGCGGGCTGCGAGTGTTCTCGGGGCGAAAAACGCAGAGGGCGCCCTTGCGAGGCCGCTCCGCGATGCTGCGAGCACCGTAGCCGATTGCCACAGCGCCGTCCTGCCAGCGAGTGGATCTCGGGTCAGCCGCCACTGCAGTCCTGCTTGCAAGGGCTGGAGCAGGACGGCGCACCGTCAGGAGCGCCATGCAGGTGGCAACGACGCCCGCACTGCCCTCCCACGCCCACTCCCATAGCATCTCCGGGCCATTCTGCGCCACCAAACTGCCATCTCAGTGTAGCTCTGTCAGTGCTCCGAGAGTAACAGCGTTTCATTCGGCACAGACCTGCCCAGACGCTGCGGGTGCCTCGGCGCCGCGGTACAGCAGCAGCGCTTGCTGCCGGCTTCCCCGCAGCACCTCCGCCTCCAGCTGCCACAGTGCTGCCGGCAGGGCTGCCAGTTTCTGCAGCGCCAGCTCGCCAGAGGCCACCTTGTTGCCCACCCACATCGGGTCGCTTGGGGACCGCCCCGCCAGACCGGGCTTGCTGCTCAGATCAGCGCTGGCAGGGACAGTGTAGGCCTGGCTTCCAGACGCGTGCTGCAAGGGGCGCTGCAATTGGCTGGTCCTGCTGCGCCCTGAAGGCCGCTGCTCCTGCACCCTGATCGCACGGTGCAGAGCACCTTCTCAGCAGCAGCTCCAGCAGTGTGTTGGCTCAAGAAATGCCTAGCGTGGCGCGGGAGCATACCTTCTCTGCAAGTCTTGAGCGTCTGCCTCCGCCTCCCTGCTCTTCTCCGTGGCCAGCCTGCTCGGCCGTGGATTGTCGGCCGCCGTGCCGGCAGCAGCAGACTTCAGCTGCTGACGATTGATTGGCTCTTTTCCCAACAGCGACAGCGAGCGCGTCGAAATGTCTGATGCGAGGCTGTTGGCCGGCGAAAGGTGAGAGTGGCTGGGCTGGTCTGCGCGGCAGATGGCAGATCAGTCAGGCCTTGTTCAGGTGGTAGCGCGTCAGGCATCTGGGTCAAGAGGGAGCCTCGCCAGACGGCGGGGTGAAGAGGAAGCCCTGCGGCAGTGAGCCCGTCTTCACTGTAGGCGGCACAGGAGTGTAGCAAGTGAAGGTCTTGGGTGTCCTGTCTTGCCCGTCCTCGGTGTCCACGACCTTGAGCTCTGCCGTGTGCGGACCGCCGCCTCCCAGTGCCTTGCTGGCTCGACTCGAGTGGCTCGAGCGCGCGTGGCTTCCCCGGTGTCCAGAGTCACCTAGCAGACCGCGCAAAGTCATTCTACCGCACACCCAGGCGTTCAGCGCGGAGCAGGGGCGGTTGCTGGCCCACACCAGGCCCAACAGAAAATTTGACCCCGCCAGATGGCTTTCGCCTGGCTAGACTCGAGCCCAGGGCGGCGGTCTCGCGCCGTGCCGGCGTCCGCGGCCGGCCGTCCACCAGCGACTGCTTCTGCTTCTGCTCCGACATGGTTAACTAGTTTTGGAAAGAGCAACCGGTCCAGAAGCTTTAACGGGCGCTGAACCCTCACCCCGCATTTGTCGGCTCTGGAGGCCGCAGCATCGACGGCGTGCATTGGACTGTATTGGACTGTAGCTGTCTTGTTGATTTACACTCTGAATTGCCTGGGGGATCGGCGGCATCGCACCAGCCATCGCATTGCCTCAATCAGCCATCTTTACCGCGCTCAACTTACTTCAGCAGGATCTCAATCAACGGTAGTCGACAGAACACCGAGTCGATACGGGGCTTGCTGGTTGAGAACGCGCTGGCCCGGCCGCACAGGATGCGACGACGCGCACGGCGCCCTGTCCCGTGACACTACAGCGTCTGGCAGACTCTGAAGAGAAGAGACTGCTTCTGCTTCGCTGTGAAGGATGTCGGACGGCAAAGGCGGGGCGGGCTCCCGATCGGCTGCGGCCGACAGGCAAGGTGCGCGCGACTGCTGCTCCCTGGCGGCTCGTTCTTGCGACAGTGCGTGCTGTAAGGGCATCATCAGTGCACAAGCTCCCTCTCGCCGCTACAGCTCTTGCGGCCCGCCTTCATGTGGCCATCGAGCACCCGTCCATGTTGAGCTGCAGCTGGCAAGGCCTGCTCATGCCTGGCCGATCCAGCATGCAGGATGCATTCCACTCAGCGTTTCTGCTGCTCTGCAGGCGAGCCATCCACGTCCAAGCCCCGGACTGCTGATGGCGCCGCTGCCAAGGTGCGCAGCCCTGCTCTGCCGAGGCCTTGGCAGTTGCTGTGCAGTGCCTCAACTATAACCGCATGCTGCTGATCACATGAACAGGGAGGATGGATGGGCTGCTGTTTTCTTCGCTATGATTGCGCGCTGCTCTGCGAGCAGTGCAACTCAAATTCGGCTCACTGACTGGTTTCGCATGGTTGCGCGCACAGCCGCGGCGCTTCATGCCCACTGTCACGCAGCGGCGCAAAAAGCCTGCGGAGCCGGCTATCAAGGAGGAGCAGGACGACGGCTTCAAGGACCTCCTGTCAGCGGTGAGCTTCCAGTCCCCAATTGTTTCGTGGCAAAACAGCAGAAGCCACAGCACTGCATTCAGCCGACTCATCAGGTCGTCGGCTGCTGTCCGGATCGAGGGCTCTGGAGCATCAGCGTAGTATACGGGTTGGGGCGAGGGTCAATACTGTTTGCAAAAAACAGTATCAGAGAGGCAAAAACATGGAGACGGTGGGCATCGATCCCACTACCTATCGCATGCAAAGCGATCGCTCTACCATTTGAGCTACGTCCCCAAGCATCCCATTCGGCGAATTTCGCCGTAGCAAGCGCCTCGCCAAATCAATGCCCCAACTCACTCGTTAGGGCGCCCGACTCGGACCGCGAGTCCCGCTGCCGGTGTGCCTGCAGGCGCAAGAACCCGCAAACTGGGAGCGGGCTCAAAAGCCGCGGCCAAAGCCGCAGCAGGCGCGGATGACTGTGGTCTTCGGCGCCGGCACAGGCAAGCCCGCCGAGCAGCGCCAGAGCGACTGACGATCGCCAGAGGAGTCGCAACGCTGAGAGCGCCCTGCCGGTTTTGCAGGCCAGCCGAATGTGGGCACAACCAGCCGGACCGCGCCCAAGCCGGCCGGGCAGAAGGCCAGGCCCGGCAGTGCCGGCGGCGCTTCCGGCGGCGGCGGAGGTGGGGGCGGCGGCGGCGGCGGCGGCGGCGGCAGCGGCGGCGCGAGCGGGAGGGGTCGGCTGCACAGGTGCGGCCGCCGCCCGCTGCCTCGCGCACCCTCTCCTGCCGCCAAGCAGGAGCAGCGACGGGCCGCCTCTGCACCATGTCGGAGCGCCGCGCCTGCTGCCGCGCAGGGCCAGCGGCGCGCAGGTGGCTGCCAAGGCGGAGGGGCTGCTGCCGATCGCCGAGGACGCCGCACGGGCGGCGCCCGACCTGGTGATGGACGACAGTCCGCTGGATTACGACACCTACTACCCGGCCACGCTGCCGCCACACCCGCCGGGCGAGTGGCCCGAGCAGGAGCTGGACCCGGCGGCCGCGCTGCCACAGGACCTGTCCACGCTGCAGGTCCACCTCCTGCATGCCGGGCAGCGCAATTTTTTTTCTCGAGTCTGCCGGTCGTTTGTGTTGTGTGTTTTTTGCGCCCGCAGCAGGGCACCAAAAAACTTTTTGGCGGGCTTGGGCCAGATGGGGGACGAGACAGCGCCAGTGTGCAGCGCGCAGCAGTTACACTGAGAGGCTGTCCGGGCAGTGCACCAGCCACCAGCGCGCCCAAAGCTTCATCGTCCAGTCCGCCCGAAGGGCTCACCTCGATGCCCCTGCTCCCTACTGGAACAGGACGAGGAGCGCAGCGTGGCAGAGGCGCTCGGCCTGTCGGAGCCGCAGCAGCCGGGGCAGCAGCCGCTGTTCCTGCTGCAGATGCCGCCGCTGCCGGCCGCGCCGCGCGAGGAGGACAGCAAGGACACCGTGCAACAGCGCGCGCGGCTGCAGGCGGCGCCGCCGGGCGGCGGCGGCGGCGGTCAGCCGAGCTTGCCCGCGCTGCACGAGCTGCCTCCCGGCCAGGCGAGGCTCTCGCAAGCTGCCTTGTTCCGCAGTGAAATGCGGGTCGTGACATGCTGATGTGTGCGATCAAGGCACTTCCAACGAGCAAGGCAGCCCTGTCGCATGGCTCCAGGCTACTTCTGCCAGCATCCTGCACAGTGATGGCCGTGATGTGATCAGGAGCGTGCCATCAGGCGGCCGCTGTGGGACTGACACGCGTGCCCGCCGCTCCGCAGGTCGGCCGGCTGC
Source organism: Trebouxiophyceae sp. KSI-1 (assembly GCA_003568905.1). Taxonomy (NCBI): domain Eukaryota; kingdom Viridiplantae; phylum Chlorophyta; class Trebouxiophyceae; species Trebouxiophyceae sp. KSI-1. The sequence goes on from BHFV01000304.1 coordinate 22,239, forward strand.
TGGTCTACGAGAGCGGCCGCTGCCGGCTGCAGGTCGGCGAGGCGCTGCTGGAGCTGCAGCTGGCGCCCGAGGCGATCAACTCGCAGCAGCTGGTCGCGCTGCACCCGCAGGCCGGCACCGCCGTCGTGCTGGGCGACGTGTCCAGCCGGGTCGTCTGCATGCCTGACGCGGAGCAGCTGCTCGGGCGCGCCTCCCTCCCGCCCGCCGCTGCCGCCTCGCCTGCTGCTGCTCCCGGCGCATCTAGCTCCGGGGGAGGGGCACAGGCGCGCTGAGGCGTGGGCTGCCGCCTGCGCAGCGACGAGCCGCTCCCGTCCGTGCCTCCGGCGGTCAGCGCGCAGCAGAGCCGAAAGGAGGACGTGAAGGAGGAGCCGAAGGACGTGGAGATGAAGGCGAGGCCCTGTCCGCTCCCTCCCTGGCAAGGCAGGCGCTGGCACGGTGGCTGAGGGGCGGGGCGACGCCGCGTAGCAGGCGGCTGAGAACGGCGGCAGCCACGCGGAGCTGTTGCGGGCCGGCGGGCGCGGCAAGCAGGTGCTGGTGGACTCGGACGATGAGGACGCCATGGAGAGCTAGCAGCTGTGGGCGGCGCTGTCATATCTTACACGCGGGCGGCGGCTTGACCGGCTTTTCCTTGTTGCGCGGCAAATGTTACAGCCGCGGGGAGGCCAATTTTAGACGCTGTGCAGGGGACTGCCTGCCATCCTGCGGGGCTGCATTGCGTTCCTGTCGGGTTTCGCAGTGTGACTTGAAAAAAGCAAACGTAGCGTCAGGCATGAAAAGCTCGGTTAGGCACGGCGCCGCCATTGCTCAAAGCTCCCCCGCCACTCGTTGGCACGGTAGCTCCAGCGCGCCCAGGCGGACTTGGAGACCACCTTGACCTGCAGTGCGCCACAGGCGACGATATGAGGTGGAGCAGCGGGGGGGAGCAAAGCAACTCCTGGGTGGGTGGGTGAGACGGTGAGAAGGGAGTTGACACCTTCTTCCAGAGGTCGACGGGGCGGAGCGGCTCGTACTTCCAGAGTTTGTCCCCGTCCATTATGTGTCCAGAGTCACCGCGTCCGCGCTGCGCGGTGGCAATCATGCCCTCAAGAGAGAGCTGCTGCATCACCGCTTCCACAAACCTCGCTATGCGCAACGAGCAGCGAGGCACGGCTATGCTTGGGTATGTAGGCGCTCACAAATGCATGATCAGGACTTTGCGGCCGCTCGGTCACGTCGAACTGCTTGCTGCGTAAAGTTCGCGAGGCACTCGACGCGCGCGCTCACGCCGGTCGCTGCGGTGTAAACGCTCTTCAAGGTGCTGAAAGGCTAATTAAGAGGGGAGCACCTGGCGTGCGTGCAGGCGGCGAGCTCCGGGAAGTTGACCTCAACGGCAGATGCAGCGCGCGTACGTGCGCTCTCCTCGAGGCTCGCAGGCAAGTTCAAGAGAAGAATGCGTATAAGTCCAGAGGCAAGCGAACAATTTGCTGCGTGCTGCGGACCAACGTGAAAGAAGAAAAGACTCGGCGGTTATGAGCGGCGCGCGCAGCTGGGCGCACGCGGCCTTGTCGCCAGCTGGTTTCCAAGCCCGCCAGTCAGTCATTCAATCGAGCCCACTCGAGCCTTGCTCGAGGTAGGGCGAGGTGCCACGCTTTCAATTTGGTCGAGAATAGCGTACGTTCGGGGACTCGGACTTCGTTTCAATTCGAAAGCAAGCATGCAAGTGACTGCAAGTGTTGCCGACCAGAACGGCTGACTAGCCGCGTCCCCAGGCCCACTGCCCCGTGTTGGACGGCTGCTGACTGCTCAGCTGGCTGGCTCCGCCATCCCTGGCAGCAAAGCGGGCGGCCACCGCCCGCGCAGCCGCGATGCTCGCCTGGACGCTGTCGCCGGCGTTGGTGGGCGCGGCGCTGCCCAGGCCGCCCAGTCTGCCAGGTCCCGCCGGCGGCGCCTGCTGCTGCTGCTGCCCGGCCTGTGCCGACAGCCTGCAGATGGGGGCACTGCCACTCAGTTGCCCTGCTCCAAAACTCGAGAGCACTCTGAGAAAGCACTCGATGCAGCGCGGAAGCGTCACCTCGCTGCAATGGCCTGGGCGGCGGCGATGCTGGCCTGCACAGACGCGCTGCCGGCCCCACTGCTGGCTGGCTGGGCTGGCTGCGGGGCAGCTTGGGCGCCACCGCCCTGAGCGTAAGGCTGCTGCTGCGGCTGGGCTGGCTGCGCCGCCGCGTACTGTGCATACGGCTGCTGAGCTGGCTGCAACCAGGGCGGCGGCGCAGCCCCGTATTGTGCGTAAGGCTGCTGAGCCGGCTGCGCCTGCGCTGGCTGGGCGGCACCATACTGAGCATACGGCTGCGGCGGCGGCTGCGGCGGCTGCGGCTGCGCAGCTGCATACTGGGAGTAAGGCTGCGGCTGCGGCGGCTGCACGGGCTGAGTGGCCCCGTAATGGGTGTAAGGCTGCGGCGGCTGCTGCGGCGGCTGCTGCGGCTGCTGCTGCGGCGGCTGCTGCGGCTGGGCCGCCCCATACTGGGCGTACGGCTGCGAGGCGCCGTTGCTGGGCGCAGCCGAGGTGGGCGCCGCCGGCCGGCTGCCATACACCGCCTGCAGCCGCCGACCGCGGCCTCTTCAGCGCTTGGCCCTACAGCCGGAGCGACAGGCCACAGAGCAGCTGACAGGCGGCAGCCCACCTGGTAAGGAGGCGGCTGCCCGCCGGAGCTGAAGCCTGAGCCCTGCCCGGGCCGCTGCGGCTCCCTGTAACTGCTGCTGCTGCTGCGGGCGGCGGCCCGCTCCTCCGCCAGGCTGTCCTTGATGCTGCCGCCGTCGTCCCGCGACAGGTCCGGGTACGCGCCCGCGGAGGCGCCCATGCCGGGCGGCAGGAGGCCCGCGGGGCGCCGCTGGCTGGGGGCCGGCGCCAGCTGCTGCGGCGGCTGTGGCGGCTGCGGCGCGGCAGACTGCTGGGCGGCGCCCGGCCCGCCGGCCGCCAGCCGGGCTGCGATCGCCTTGGCAGCCGCGATGGCCTGCAGGCGCCATGCTTGGGAGGTCAATGCTGGGGCCGCCAAAAGCTAAAGGGTGGCGGAAGCAGGCCTGTTGACTGCAGCCGACCCGGCTGGGCTGCTGTTCCGCTGCTGAGGCGCAAGGATGGGACAACCAGCTCATTCACGACTGCTCATGTAAGTGTGAGGTGATATCAACCAACAAAAGCAAGGAACCTGTGAAGAGTACAGACGGAAGCACTGTGAGGAGGGCGGCAGGGCAGCTGCGCCGCAGCTTCCCAACAATCCATCAGCCTGCAGGGGGGTTGGCGCACCTGCTGCGCCTGCTCCTCCTGCGCCTGCGCCTTCTTCGCCAGGAAGGAGGGCATCGCGCCGCTGGGCGGCTGCGCCGCGGCCGCCTGCCGCGGCTGCTTGGGCGCGATGATGGTGGCTTTCGCGCCGATGTCGCCGCCTGCGGGGCGGCAACACCGATGCGAGCGGCATGAGCAGGCTTTGACATGAGTCAGAGGCGTGCATAAACCAGCACGGGGAGCTGCAGAGCGCATGCCATGCCAGGCTCAGCGGCGCTATCCAGGGCAGATTGCACGAGCTTCCTGAGCAGGGACAGGCAGGGACAGGCCAGCCTGAAGAGAAAGCTGCGGCTCACCTGTCGTGCCGCTCGTCACAAACTGGTTGCGGAAGCGGCTCTGCATGATGCCCCTCAGGCCCTGGCCGCCAAACACGCCGCCCGCGCCCGGCGCCTCCGCCGCAGCTGGCTCGGGCGTCGCGGCCGCCCCTGCCGGCTGCACTGCAGGCGCCTGCTGCGGGGCTGCGGCCGGAGGCTGGGTGGGCGCAGGCGGGCGCGCCGGCTCGCCGAGATTGCTGGCCGCGGTGACAAAGCCGGCAGGCGCGGCCTGGGCTGCTGCGGCTGGCCCTGCACACCACAGCAGGTGCCGCTCAGCACAGGTGTGCCGTACAGCGGCAGGTGCTTGCGAGCGAACCAAGCGGGCAGGAGCTCTGGCAGCAACAGCTGCAGCAGGAGAGGCCCACCTGGCGCGGCAGCCGGCTTGCCAAAGCCCTCGCGGTCGCCATAGAGCTCGGACAGCGGATCGTCGCGGGAGGGGCCAAAGCCGATGCCGGCGCCGCCCACTTGCTGCTGCGGGCGGCCGGCACAGGCGTCCAGAGTCAGTGCTGCTGCCTCAGCCTGCATCATAACTTGCTGAGGGGCAATGGGAATATCGGGAAGGCTTGCCCTGCGTTTGGCCCCGGCGGCGCTGAACTGGCCGCCCGCCTTGTTGCGCGACTGGCCCTTGCGGAAGCGCGGGTCCTTGAGCGCGAGCTGCTGCAGCGCGGGCGAGATCTCCTGGTTGGCGGCCACCATCGAGTTGAGCAGCACGCCTGCGAGGCGGCCGGACTCGCTCGGCGGGTCGCGCCCCTCCGCGGCGGGCGGGGCGCGGCGTGCGAGGCGACGCAACGCGCAACGCGGCGCACCGGCGAAGCGCGACTCGCGCGGGTCGAGCAGCGTCCACGCGGTGCCGTCGCGGTCGCCAGCGCGGCCCGTGCGGCCGACGCGGTGGACGTGCGTGTCGATGTCGCGCGCCGCGTCCAGGTTGACGACCGTCTTCAGGCTCTTGATGTCCAGCCCCCGCGCCGCGACGTCGGTCGCGACCAGGACGTGCTGCCGCCCCGCCGAGAACTCGCGCAGCGCGGCCGCGCGGCTGTGCTGGTCCATGTCGCCGTGGATCGCGACGCACCTGCCGCCGCGTTCGCGCTTCGGCCGCCGCTCCTTTGCCGCCAGTGCGCGCTGCGGCAGCAGCGAAGAGGGAGAGAGCAGGCGCGCCTGTGGCCGGCGGCCTTGAGGCGCTCCACGACCTCCTCGACCTTTGCGATCTGGCCGGCAAAGACGAGCACCTCCCCCTCGTCCACAAACTGCGGCAGCTTGCCCAGCAGCCAGGCCAGCTTGGCCTTGTCCTCCACGACCTCCACCACCTGAGCGCGACGCGCGTTTGCTCAGCCGCCGCTGCGCTGGCTGCGCACCGCCTTGTTTCGTTCAAGCAAGTTCAGGCCACGCCAAGGATGTGACCAGCCTTCCAGAATGCATCTCTTGTGGGCTTGGCTGCTTGCCACTCAGCAGCTGCCTTGCTGTGCTCCAGGACACACCAAGCAGAGCGGTCGGACATCTGTGCAGTGGGAAGGCGGGCCTGGCGGATGTCCTCGTTGGCCGCACCGACCTCACCAACCGTCACCCGCACGGGGCTGCTGAGCGCGTCCCTCACCAGGCGCTCCACCTTGGTCGGCATCGTCGCGCTGAACAGCATCGTCTGCCGGTCCGGTCGCACCTGGCCGATGATGGAGCGCACCTGCCGATGCGGCCAGGACAAGGTCAGTTTCCCGCCGTTTCTTGAATGCGGGAGTTGCAAATGAGACAGCCGAGTCCCTGCTGACATTGCTAGACAGTACAGTGCCAACCTGCCATCTTTGACACCAGCAAAGGCTCCCCCTTGATAGCCTAAGGCCGCAGTAAGCATCCGTTGTAAGCAATGTGCAAGCTTCAAGTTTTGGCGGGAATGTCAGTTTCTCTCGCCTGCGGCTCGAACCCCATGTCGAACATGCGGTCCGCCTCGTCAAAGACGAGGAAGGTCGTCCGGAACAGCGAGCAGGCCTTCATCTTGACCAGATCGATCAGCCGGCCAGGCGTGCACACCGCCGCCTGCAGTCCGGCAATCGCGCTCAGTGCCAGACGCAGAGCTTGCGGGCGCCAACAATGGCGCACACAGAGAGCAGCAGAGGCTCGGTGTCGACGGTGCTGGCCGTGTTGCCAGGCCATGACGAGGGGCACCGCTGCCGCTTGCTGGCCGCTTTGAAGCACACCGCTGGCTGCAGCGGCCTGCCCCATCCCCAGTATGTCTAAGGATGAGGGCCTGTGGGAGGGGGCGCCTCACGTCGGCGCCGGCCTTGAGGTCCTTGAACTGCTCCAGCTTGGACAGCCCGCCGATGCCGGCGGCCACCCGGAAGCCGAACGGCCGGCCGAAGCGGCGCGCCTCCCGATGGATCTGCTCCGCCAGCTCGCGCGTGGGGGCGACTATGACGCCGATGGGGCCCTCCCCCTTGCCCAGCTCCGGCTGGTCCTGGATGTGCACCGACATCGGGATGACAAATGCCGCGGTCTTGCCGCTGCCCGTCTTGGCGATGCCCTGCGCGGCAATGGTACAGTGTTAGAGCTTCAAGCACACCCAAGGCGGATTCAGACCTGGACGTGGCAGCGGCAGCGCAGCACTGCAACGACCGGTGCAGCAGCCGCCTGCCGCGCTTTCTGACCCAAGCAGGCCCTGCAGTCCGTCTGAGTATGGCAACCTGCGACCCCTTTGGCCACACAATGCATTGAAAACGGCCTCCTGCCACGCAGTCACCCTAGCCTTCACACACAACATGTCGGAAGTTGCCTTCTCGCATTGTGGCTCGCTGACAGGAGCCGCACCAGGATGTCCCGTCCGGACAGCGCGGCCGGCAGCGCCTGCGCCTGGATGGCGGTCGGCTTCTCGTACCTGCATGCCAGGCCAGCCCGGCCCACTCACAAGGGGCGCCTGCCAACAGCCGGCTGCAGCAGCCGCCAACCGGGGAAGAAACGCAGCTGCGCGTGGCAGCTGCAAGGCAGTGATCTACCGCTGCCAGTTGACGCTGCACAGTCTGCACTGTGGTAGTTGCCGACGAGCTTCCTGGTGGCAGGCAAAGGGCGGCGCACCCGGCCTTCTTGATGACCGCCATGAGCGCCGGCCCCAGCCGCAGCTGCTCGAAGCTGTCCACGGGCGCCGGGGCATCAAAACCGCTCACACGGATCCCAAGCTGCCGCCTCTTGGCAGCCACCTGCAGCGGCGGCAGGCAGCGGCCTTCATCAACTCCTCCAATCTTATGGAGCTCACCACTGAGCCGGCCGTTTGGTACTCGAGTAAGCAAGTCGCAGGCGGCTGTGAGTACCAGAGCCGGCACGCCCCCGTGCTTCCAGCAGAGGCATGGCGGCGCTTGCATTTGCAACTCCTGGCAGCTGTCAAGAGCAGGCGCGCCCCACAGGGCCATTTGAGGTTTGGACGGCGGCCTCCATCCTGTCGACTTGTCCGGCAGCCTTCCCCCGGCGCATGCGGGCAGCGGCAGCAGCGGCAGCAGCAGCAGCAGCACCTGCGCGGGCGTGAGGGCCGCCACGGCCGGCAGCGGCGTGTAGAAGTCCTTGGCAAAGGGTTGGTAGGCGATGGAGTCGTGGTCCAGCGGGGCGAGCGGCCCGATGCTGCGGCTGGGGGCCGCCTCGTCATCTGGCGCGCCCTCCGCGGCGGCCAGCGCCCGCTCGGTCGCGTACACCTCCTCATCAGAGTCGCCGCTGCCGCCGGGGAGCACGACCGGGCCAGGAGCCGCCTGCCGCGCACGCGCCTGGCAAGGGTGCATGCGTGAACCGCGTCAGCGAACGGGCCTCGCAGGATTTTGGCCGGGAAGGTTGGCGGTGGCAGCAGGGGTTCAAGAAGGTGCTTGTGTGAGGGGGCCTGGGGCCGTGAAGCGGCGCAGCCTCTCAAGCCTTGGCTGGCTTGTGTAGCATTGCTGTGCAGCAGCAGCAGCAGAAGAGGCTGGTGCAGCTGCCACGGGTGGTGCAAGCAACCTGCCCGCTGCGCACAGCTTCAAGCGAAAAAGCACATCGCTCGACCTCCCCTGCGCTGCTCACAGCAGCTGCAGTGACATTCCTGGACAGCCCTCGAGGGAGGAGAGCAAAGGCCTGCCTCCATGAAGTCCGCCACATTGTCCTCCTCCTCTCGCAGCTCGGCCTTTCTGGGCTTCTTGCTGGGCTGCCCCGCCTCCGCCTCCGCCTGCTTGGCCTCCAGCTGCTGCATCTCCGCCATGAAGGCGTCCAGCGGGTCCTCCTCGGCCCCCTGCGCTTCACCAGAAGCAGTGGCACCGGGGGTGCAGCGAGGCATCGCCGCAAGCGACCAGACGCTTGCAGAGGCACACAGATGGAGCTTGCCTGAGAGCTGTCCACCGGCTTCTTTGCAGGCCCAGTGGCATACTCGCACTCACGTGCCCGCTGGATCTGCAGGCGAGAGGCAGGCGTCACCAGGAGCGCCCTCTCTCCGGCATGCAGGCTGGTGAGCGGGTGTCAGGCGAACCAGCTGCGGCCTGGTGCTGCAGTCGTCATGGTCCTCGCCTCGCTGGTCCAGAAACTCCTGCAGACAGCCAACTTGAGCCCCCAGGCCGCCAGCAACGCGAGAAGAGTTTCGCAACCGAACGAACTGTGCGGCGTGCCTTCAGCTGGTCGTCCGTCCAGGAATGAAAATCCGTGGCTCCAGCCTGCAGGCCGATCGGCTTTCCCGCTGCTGTCTGAGGTTTCGGGGCGTCTGGCGGCATGCGGTAGAAAAAAGATGTCGTCGGGAGCGCACCGCTGGGGTAGAACCAAGCCGCGGCTGCTCGAACACGCGCACTGGCGCAGCCTCTTCACCCGGATTGACGCCCTCGACGCCTCGACGCTTCAGATCAATCTCAGGCACTGGCGTGTAGTATGGGAATGCGCGCTTCTGGCCGGCCATGGCTGGCGCGCAGCCCGAGGCCACGCTGACTGCAAGTGCTTTCTGAAAGGGAAAGTGGGGTTGCCGCCCCGACTCACTTTAACATGGGAATGGCGGGGTTGTCGCCCCGCCGCTCTTCGCCCGCCACTCTCATGTGTCCATATGCATCCCGAACCTGCTAGCCAGCGCACGCTAGTTGCTGATCTTGTAGATCCATTGTGCTGACAGAAAAGGGCGATTTGGCGAGACATCCGGCTCCATCCTCGCTTTCGGAAGAGCGTGCTTCCGGCGTTGGAGCAGGCCTGGACCCTGTCAGGCCGCGCGATGCGGTCCTAATGGCATGATGATCAAAGGAGGCTGACTGGCGACCGAGCAGCCCGATGGGAAAGCCCGGCCCGCCGCGGGCCGGGCCGCCCGACGCCCCGCCGGCTGAGGAATGGAAGGCGGACTATGCACGAGCGGCGGATGAGCTCAAATCATGGCCCAGGCGCGCCACCGCGGTCTCGGGGCGCGAGGAGGCAGCGGTCAGCACTGGGCATGTGAGGCCAGGCATTAGAGTAGTGTTGCCGAGGAACTGGCTGCCCGCCAGCTCTTTGTTGGCGTTGAATAGCCATGGGTTTGTCTCACGAATGCACAACGGAATGCTAGACAGCGATGCGCGTGCTTCTCGTTGCTGTACCGTTGGTGCTGATGTTGGCTCTGAGACAGACACTCAATGCGGCAGCAGAGACGGACAGCGGACTGCCGGCCTGGTGGTGATGCGGGCCAGCCAGCTGGACGCGGGGCGGCTGGACGCAGAGCTGACCTCGATCCTGCAGGAGCAGTTCCTGAAGGCCTTCTCGCTCATGCAGCCAGTGCGCCTGCTGCTTGACTAGCGCCTGCTCTCTCCACTGTGCCTGCCGCTCCCGGCATTCCATTCACTCTGCTGTCTGCATCGCAGCGAGTCGTCAATGCGCTCAAGCCGGAGCTGTCGCTGCTCCTGGACCTCCTGGTGGGCTCCTCACTCCCCCAAGCCTCAAGCCCATCCCCGAGGCAGCATCGCCCCTCAGAGCGCTCACTCAGTGGTGGCCCCTGCCGGCTCTGCCCACTGCAGCGGCACCGGCACCTTGCTGTGCAGCCGATTCCTGGGCCCCACTGCCTGCGAGCCACTGCAGCCTGCCAGGCCCAGCCTGGCCGCAAGGACAGCTCGTGGCTGACAGCGCCGCTGCGGCGCCGCAGATCTTCCGCTTTTCCGTGTGGAGGGGCCAGCCCACGCCCGGCAGCGCGCTGATGAACCTCCGCTACCGCGACGAGCGTCAGCCGTCGCCCGGCGGACAGCCGGCGAGCCCCCCCCTCACCCCCCTCCCCC
>BHFV01000305.1:12735-31975 GCA_003568905.1 Trebouxiophyceae sp. KSI-1
CTACGGCCTGCAGCGGAGCAGTCTACCTGGGCCCGGCAACGCCTTCATTCTTGGCCACGCAGGTGCGCACGCACTGACGCCTGTGCCCGCAGCGGAGCAGTCTACCTGGGCCCGGCAACGCCTTCATCCTTGGCCAAGCAGGTGCGCCCGAGCTGACGCCTACGGCCTGCAGCGGAGCAGTCTACCTGGGCCCGGCAACGCCTGACGACCAGCCAACGTGAGGCCCGGCAATACCTCCCTCGCGGGCAACGCCGCCGTTTCATCTTTCTTGCCGGCCTTCCGTTGTTTTCTTGTTGATTTTTTGGTGACCGAGGCATGGCACTGCTCTTATTTTGGCATGTCATGGCTACAAGGGCTGGATCGCGTGTGCGGTGCAGAATTGCTGGACCTTGAATGGCCATTAGGAGGGGGGGGGGAGGGGGGGGGGGTCCACGGTTACCCTGTTGCAGCCGCAGGACTCAGGCATAAGGAGCCATCTGTAAGCTTCGCGTGCTGTCAACCACGCAACAAGCAACGCGTCGTTGTTCCGGCCACGAGTGCTTAAAAAAGATGCGCCTCATCCACTAAACTCCTACCCCCGCCCGGCTGTAGAAGCCACAGATGGCGGCTTAAGCATTATCACATTATCTGTTTTCCTGCGCAGGCCGGGGCCATGGCTGCAACTAAATTATCAACTCTTGTGCCGCAAAGCGCTGGCAGATGAGCAGCCTCTCCTCTCCTCTGCACTTGTTGAGCAGTCATGCACTGGCCAGGCGCCAGCCACTTGCTGACTGTTTGTTCGAGCAGGCGTCCGCGTCACTTGGACAGGCATGGGCCAAGCCTGCCAGCATGTGTGCAATGCTTTGGCCCTGCAGGCTCCTTCAATTGCTGGGCAGCTCCCCTGGAGCCCCGAACAGGTCAGCTCCTTCCCAACCAGGCAATTCTCTCTTCCCTGCCTTGGGGTCTTGCTTGCTTGCTGAGCTGACCCAGGCGTACCCCTTGCTCTCGCAAGTCCCCCTCTGCAGGTGCACGAGGCTGCTTGTCTCCTGCAGGCGTCTGGGTAGTCTGGGCCACGTCTGCTGGCAGCGCAGACACTCTGCCACAGCCTCTGTGCCACTCTGTGTTGCGCCCCAATCCAGCACTTGCGCTGTTTTAGCAGCTGCCGCTGAGCTTTGTGCTACTGTCTGAGCTGACCCACGCATGCTGCTCCTTTTGCAGGCCTTGCACTCTGTCGGGCGGGTGCGTAACCAATGCCTTGCAGGTAGCTGGGCCACTGCTGGGGCCTTTGATGGCAACCAGCAGCCGTCCTGTCACTGTGTGGCGGCCTCCATCCAACGCCTTACTGATTCAGCAGAAGCTGCTGCTGTGCCTGCTGTGCTTTCTGCTGCTTGCTGAGCTGAGACAGGCACTGCCCTTGCAGGCTCTCCTGTAGCCACGACAAGTGCGTAACGCTCGTCCGCTGCAGCAGGCTGGCACACTGCCGGAGGCTCTGCGCGGGAACTCGGCCACAGCTGCACTGCCACATTGTGGTGCGCTTTTCAAACACTGCGACCGTTTCAGCAGCCTCCTCTATGTTGCTCTGTTGTCTGTTGGCAGCTTGTTTCACAGCCGTCTGGCGAGCTGACCCAGGCATGCCACCGCTCTTGCAGGCGCCTCTATTAGCTGCACAGGTATGCAACGCTGGTGCCCCTGCAGGCTGCTGGTGGGCTAAAGCGAAATCATCCCCGCCAACTCGCAGCAGCCGCGCTGCCACAGTGTGGTGCGCCCCTCTCCACACCAGCTCGCTTCAGCGCCCCTTGCTTTTGTTTCCTCGCCGCCCGGCGAGATGAACAAGGCATCGTGCTTCTCCTGCAGGCCCTTCTGGCGGTCAAGCGGAGTCACCACCTGGCCTCTGCGAGCGGCTATTTCCGCCGTGACAAGTCACCTGCTGCTGCTCGGACTTGCAGGGCGAAAAAAGATGAGCCTGACCCCCGACGCTCCCAAGCCTGCTCCCCTGCCAGATCAGGCATTCACAGCGACTCAAGCACTTCTCTGCTTCTCGCCTGCGCAGGCATGGGACACAGCTGCGGCCGGGTTTCATCGGCTGTGGTGCCGCCGATGCTGGCAGATACGCATCCTCCTCCACGCCTGTGAGCTTCCATTTGCAGGCCAGACGGCTGCTGTGCTGCATGCTGACTGCTTCACTTGCATATGCGCAGGCGTCACCTGAACAAACACGACAGGCCACGTCTCTCAGCCGGCAGGTGCGCAACGCATGTGCTTTGCAGGCTGACAGGCCAGCACTGGGGCTTCCAAGGCACTCCGCCACAGCAGCCTTGCCACTGTCAGGTGCGCCTCTATCCAATGCCTTCCGTGCAAGCGCCCCCTCACAATGCTTCCTAGTGCGGTGCATGCTGATCTAAACAGGGCATACTGCTCTTGCTGGCCCTCCTCGCAACGCCAGCCCTCTGCAGGCATCTGGGCCACTGCTGGGGCCTTTGACGGCAGCCATGGCATCCGTCTCCTTTGCGCCTCTTTTCAACGCAACCGTTTCAACAGCCTCCATGCCCTGGCAACGCTCCTCCATTCTGCGACACTGCTGCGCGCCTCGTGCCTGGGCGCACCTCTTTGCAATGCTTTCTTGAGAGCCGCTGCTTTGCCCTGCTTGCTGTCCCACGCTTCCGGCTGCATGAGGCGCGCAGGCAACTTTCCTGCGCGCCTTACTACTGGAAGGCACAGCAATGCCACTGGGCATGCCATGCTGCTCGCCTCATGGCGCGGCAGCGTGCACAGCCCGGACAGGTGACAGCCCGCATGAATCAGACGTGCAGCTATGACTTGTGCTTGCATTTCACCTCTTGGCAGCTCTTGCTTACCGTACATCCTCTCGACAAGGTGTGCTGCAGCCAGACGTCAGCACATGTTATGTGCATAGATATTTGTGAGGAACAGCGAGGGGCTTATTAGGGCCTTGCCTTTCTCGCGGCTTCAGCTAGGCCCTGCGCAACGCCAAGGCCTTGCTAGTCCCTGCCCCTGGCCCCCAGCTTCCTCCCGCGTGCCTGGTGGACGCTCAAAGAGCCGTCTGCAGGCATGCAGCAGGAACGCAGCGCCCTGGGACGGGATCTCCTGGCCTGCACCGCCAGCTTCCCCCGACCTTTTTAATGACGGCGTCACGGTGACTTTTGACGGGTGAACTGTGCCGGACGCCTGCCTCTGGGCTGCGCGCCTGCCCTCTTGTGGATGTACTTGCTTACCAAGAAACGGACTTTGTCGCAGCTCACAGTCGTCGCCATGAAATCCAAGACTCTTGACAGGTACTGTGCTCAGCATCCGGTTGTGTAAGCCACTTGATCCAAGTTGCCAAGCCGCCTGGCCGTCTGCACGCACTCGCGCTAGCATGCTGTGCGCCGGCCGCCGCAGCAAAGCAACCAGCACAGGTCGCACAGGAGGCACCCTGCCAGGTGCAGCGCGCGTTTATCGAACCGCCGACAGCAGCCACCGGGACGCTCATCACATAATCAGCAGCCAGCGTGTGCGTCACGCAGAGCGTGTGAGTCACGAAACGTCACGGTCCTTCCAGCGGCTTGGAGACCACGTGCGCATGCCACACCTGCGGGGGGAGGGCGGCTGTCCTAAACCCTAAACTGGGTGGCAGGCAGCCGTGGCAGTGCGCTGGTTGGGCAGCGGGGCAGGGGGGGGCCGCACCGCTGGGATGGAGGCGAGCGGGAAGGGGTTGACCCAGTGGGCCCAGTCGCGGCCCTGCATGCGCGCCTGAATCTCCTGCAGCAGCACCCAGGCGGCCGGCTTTGGCTGCCGTGCACCTTGGCAGGCAGCAGGGCACGGGCCCCGCCGGGGAGGGATGAGCTGTGCCTGCACGAGCTCGCCGTCCGGGATGGGGCGGGTGAACCAGATGTTGTGGTGCGTCACGCCCTCCTCCAGGTTGTAGGGGAAATCCTGCGCGGCATGCGGTGCTGGCAGGGGTGGAGCAGCCTGGGAGGCACCCCAAATGCGAGAGGAGGAGAGGGGGAGGTCACGTTTTCCCGCCACAGAGGCCGCTCCAGCCGGCACGTCCCCTCCACCGCCACCTGCCTGCCCTCTGCAGAACAGCAGCACTCAGGCGCTTGCTACAGAGGCGCAGGCCAGCCGCTCGGGCTGTCTGCAAGGTCCGTCTGGCACCGTACCGCCATCCAATTGCGAGTTGTAGCCCATGATGTTAATTTTCACGTAGTCCTCAACGCTGGCAAACTCCTGGAGCATCTGCAGGCAATCACGGGGGCTCTGATTTCCTGGCCAAGTCCGGCCTGCAACCTGGACCGGTGGGAAGCTGGGGAGAACGCACCTTCGCCCGGAACTGCCTATAGACCACGATGCCTGCCGGGCTGCGGCCCAGGCGCCCCAGGCTCTCCAGGGAGTTCTCCGCTATCAGCCGCTTGACCTCGGGCCAGGGGCACGGCTCTAGGCACACGCCAGGCGCCCCCCGCAGCCGCGGGAACTCGGCCACTGCGTTGGTGTTCAGTATCCTGTTCACCTCTGCTGGCGGCAGGGGTTGAGGCTCGCCCATCCCTGCTCAGTCCAGCAGTGACGAGGCCGCCCTCCTGCCCTTCTGTCAGCTGCAGGTGAAAAATCAGCCGAAGCAAGACCGATTGCAATCGGTCGGCCGACGATGCAGGGGCGCAGGACGAAAGCTCCGCGCCACAAGTTTCTGAAGCTGTGCGCGCGCTCCCAGTGTGGGATGTGGGAAAGAGAGAGGATTCATCGAAGGCGCAGGGGCGCGGGCACAGGCGGGGGCCCTCCCCCATCCTCACCTGCGAAGCAAAACAACTTTTGGCTCAAGTTCGTCTTCGACAAGTTAGCCCGAAGCTAACTTCGGCACGAGTGTTGACCACAGCGTGCACACCACCAGAGGAGTGAGTAGAGAGGCGCGGGCCGGATCCCTCGCTTCCCATCGCCCTCCCCTCGTCTGGCCCGCCCGGCCCAGCTGCTTCCAGCCGGCCCTGGGCGTCCCAGGGCGGCCGGCGCGGCGCCCGGGATGGACGGGCCGGGCGCCAGCAGCCTGCAGCATCTGCTGCGTGACCGCCTGGCCAGCCACGCTGCGGCGGGCTGCTCTCACACCAGCGGTGAGGGCGCCTGAGCTCAAGTCTTTGGCGGGAAGGCTGTCGGTGCCGGGGCCCAGTGATCGCCGGCCAGATGGGTCGTGTCCAGGCTGCCTTGGCCACCCCAGCCCCGACATCGGCTGCTCCGGTCGCCGTTCTAGGGCGAGTCTGGAGGCCCGACGCTCACGGATGATCGGAATGCCAGCTGTGCTGCAAGCTGGCAGCAGACAGTGGCTCAGCTAGCCTGATTTCTGGATTGGAGCGGTCGTCACACAAGGGCAGGCAGCCTCGTGGTGCTCAGCCCCGGGGCTGTGCCGCACTGCAGGCGCATGGAGAGCCAGCGGCGGCGGCAGCGGCCGGCCCAGCTGGCGATGCGCGCGGCGCAGCATCGCCGCAGCTGCTTTTGCCTCGCTGCAGCGCAGCAGCGTCACAGCGCGGCACCCCGCAGAGTCCTGTCTGGACGACCAGCAGTGGTGGCGCGACATAGAGCCCTTTAGCCGCGCACGCAGGCGGCAGCGCAGGCCAGCGAGCACGCTGCGCCAGGCAGACTATGCGGTGCGCCTTACTGCTGCAGGCGCTGCCTTGCTGGGCTGCCACCGCAATGCCTCTGGCCGGCCCAGTGTCATTCCACGACGCCTGCCCGCTGACCCTGGGCCCCGCCCGCAGGTCTATCGGGAGCTGCCGGGCGAGCAGATCACGGAGGCGTTCCTGTGGGGCCGCCTGCGCCCGCTGCTGGGCTACCTGAGCCCGGAGGACGTGGAGAAGGTGCAGGAGGCGCTGTCGCTCGCGACCGACGCGCACGCGGGGCAGCTGCGCAAGTCGGGGGAGCCCTTCATCACGCACCCGCTCGAGGCGCGCCGCCCCCCCCAGGCCCGCCGGAAGAGGCCGGCCGCTGCCAGGCTGCCAGGGGGGCCTTGCACTCGCTTGGAGAGGGCGCCCTGGCTGCTCTGCTGATCCCATTGCCGCCTCCGCCGCCGGCAGGTCGCGCGGCTGCTGGCGGAGCTGCGCATGGACAAGGAGTCGCTCATCGCGGGGCTGCTGCACGACACGGTGGAGGACAACCCGGCGCAGATCACGTTCGAGGAGATCGGGGTGCGCTGCCGCAGCCGCAGGCGCCCCACAGGCGGCAGGCTCTGGGGATTTTTGGCAGCTCAGCTTTGGTCCTGCAAAAGCCAGGGCCCCAGCAGCGGCAGGAGGGCGGCAGATGCGTGCGCCAGAGGCGAGGCGGGTGCAGAGCCCTCTGGTCGCGCGCGGGCGCAGGTCTGGTTCGGGCAGGCGGTGCGCACGATCGTGGAGGGCGAGACCAAGTTCTCCAAGGTCGGCGCGCTCGGAGGCGGCGGCGCCGGCGGCGACGGCGAGAGCAGCAGCAGCGCGGACGTCAAAGCACGCGACCTGCAGCACCTCTTCCTGGCCATGACCAAGGAGGCGCGCCCCCCCACCGGCCCCCCCCGGCAGCCCCTCCCACCCTCTGGCATGCCTGCGCCTGGGAGCGGCGTTGGCCCGCCTGCCGACCGCCCCTGTGCGTGCACGCGGCCTGCAGGTGCGCATCATCGTGGTCAAGCTGGCCGACCGTCTGCACAACATGCGCACGCTGGACAGCATGCCGCCGCACAAGCAGACCAAGATCGCGGAGGAGACGCTGCAGGTGCGGGCCGCCGCCTCCCCTCCCCCCCCCTGCCGCACGCGAGCAGCAGCCGCGCTGCATCAGCTGGCTGCACGCGCCCGTGGCTCGCGCGAAGGCAGCCCAGGCCTCGTCGCAGACAGCGGAGCCGCCTGACCTCCCTTCGCGGCGCGCCCCACGCCAGGTGTTTGCGCCGCTGGCGCGCCTGCTGGGCCTGTACAGCATCAAGGAGGAGCTGGAGGAGCTGGCCTTCCGCTACAGCCGGCCGGCCGAGTACGCGGCGCTGCGGCGGCGGCTGGACCGGTGGGCGGCCGAGCACGAGGGCGCGGTGGCCGCCTCGCGCGCGGCGCTCGAGGCGCTGCTGCGCGCGGACGAGTACCTGCAGCAGCGCGTGGAGGACGTGCAGGTCACGCCGCAGCAGAAGGGCGCCTACTCGGTCTTCAGGCGCGGCCCGCACCCGCCGCCCCGGCTGCCAAGGGGGGCAGTCGGATGCATTTGTGGGCTCGGCGGCAGGGCAGGCCGGTCTGTGAGCAGCTCTCTGGCAGGCTTTCATTGCTTTCACAGGCAAACACGCCGATGCTGCCGTGTCACACTGCAGCATGGCCCGGCACCGGCATTGCCGGCTGGCTGAGCCTGCGTTGGGCAGGCACGGGCGCGGGGCGGCAGCGACCCGCGGGCGCGCGTGCTGAGGCCGCCGCCGCGCCGCGCCCGCAGGAAGCTGCAGGAGGGCGGGCGCTCGCTGGACGACGTGGCGGACGCGGCGCAGCTGCGCGTCGTCATCCGGCCGCGCGCCGGCCAGGAGCCGTTCCTGTACGGCACCGGCAGCCAGCTGTGCTACCACGTGATGGGGCTCGTGCACGGCAAGTGGGCGCCCGTGCCGGGCAGCATCAAGGACTACATCGCCACGCCCAAGCGCAACGGCTACCAGGCCAGCGCTCTCGGCTTTCTCTGGCCGCGGAGAGGGGGCTCCGATTCGTGGCTGGCTGCCTCTGTCGCATGTGCTTGTGCCGGGTGCCTGGCGTGGGGCCGGAGGCTGGCGGCACTGAGACCCAGCCCCCCCTGCCAACTCGCAGTCGCTGCACACGACCGTGCTGCCGCTCGGCTCGACGCCGCTCTTCCCGCTGGAGGTGCAGATCCGCACGGACCGCATGCAGGAGCTCGCCGAGTTTGGCATCGCCTGTGCGCCCCCTTTTCCCCTCCCTGCCCGCCCGCCAGCCTGCTTTTATCTCCGCAGGCGCGAGCCGCCGGGCTGCGGCGACCGCAGGCGAAAAGTGGGCGGCCGCGGACACGGGCGGCGGGCGCGAGCCGGCGGCGGCGGCCGAGTCTGAGGCGGGCGGCCTGGCGGCGCGGCGGCAGCGCGGCGGGCAGCCGCAGGGCGCGCTCGGCGGGCTGCTGCGCCTGCTGCCGCGCATGATCGGGCTCAGCCAGGAGCTGGCCAGCGGCTCGGCGGGCCTCGCGGTCAACGGCAGCATCCGGGCCTCCGCCAGCGGCGCGAACGGCAGCGGCCCGGCGCGGCCGGCGCCCAAGCGGCAGCCCGAGGTGCCTCCCGAAGGGGACCGCCCCCCGGCAGCTGCCGCAGACAGGCGACTGCGGCGGTCGCTCAGCCGCGGCGGCGCCCTGCAGGCGCGGCGCGGCGGCGGCGGCCCCGCGCGGCTGGACGGCGACGTGCTGCGGCGGCGCGAGCACTGGCTGCGCGCGATCATCGAGTGGCAGCGCGAGTTCCTCGGCAGCCTGTCGGCGCGCGAGTTTGTGGACGGCATCACCGACGACGTCCTCGGCCGCGGCGTCTTTGTCTTCACGCCCCGCGGCGACCTCATGCGCCTGCCCAAGGCGCGCCCTTCTCCTCTCCTGCCACAGGGCGGCCTGAACAGCAGCAGCCTGCACTGCGCCTGCCGGCTCTGGTACGGGGGCAAAACCCGCCAAACTCCCCCGGCAAAACCCGGCAAAACCCGGCGCAGGACTCGACGGCGGTCGACTTTGCGTACCACGTGCACACGGACGTGGGCAACCAGATGGTCGGCGCGCGCGTGAACGGCAAGCTGGCGGCGCCCGGCCGGCCGCTGGCCAACGCGGAGGTCGTCGAGATCCTGACCTACGACGGCCCGCCGACCAGCCTGTCGGTGCAGCGCCACCTCGAGTGGGCGCCCTTCGCGCGCTCCAAGACGGCGCGCCACAAGCTCGCGCGCTTCCTGCGCGACAACGCCCGCCTGCTGCCACCGCACCTGCGGGAGAGCGTGGCCGGCGCGGGCGCGGCCGCCACGGCCCCCCCGGCGCTCGGCGCGGGCGCCGCCGGCTGCGGCGGCGCGACCGGCCGCCGCTTCTGGCTGCACGTGGAGGGCAGCGAGGCGCCGGGCGTGCTGGCCGAGCTGGCGCGGATCATCGCGCGGCACGGCCACGACGTGCAGGCATGTGCCCCCGCCCTCCCTCACATCCCCCGCCCGCCAGCCTGGCAGCGCGACTCAGCCAGGCTGGCCCGCCGGCCGCAGACCTACAGCGGCAGCGTGCAGCCGGGCTCCGGCACGCTGCGCATGCGCTTCGAGGTGCTCGGCCGCGCGGGCGGCTGCTGCCAGGCGATGTGCGCCGAGATCGCGGCCGCCCCCTTTGTGCGCGCCTGGGACCTCGTCGA
This sequence comes from Trebouxiophyceae sp. KSI-1, assembly GCA_003568905.1. Taxonomy (NCBI): domain Eukaryota; kingdom Viridiplantae; phylum Chlorophyta; class Trebouxiophyceae; species Trebouxiophyceae sp. KSI-1. The sequence goes on from BHFV01000305.1 coordinate 22,034, forward strand.
CAGCGAGTCCGGCCAGCCCGCCTGAGCCGCCCGGCCCTGTACACCAGCCGCCGCTGCCTGGCCCCGCCCCCTGTACTGCTGCTCCACCCGGCGGCGGCCCGCTGGCGCTCCTTCCCAATTTTGGCGACCAGCACGCGCTCACGCGCGCGCACGCGCGTCTCGTTTTGCCGAGGAGACCTCCCGCTTGGCCTGTCAGGCCTTACCTGTAACAATTTAGGAAAAGAGAGGAAAAGGAAGGTTGGAGGTTGACATCAGGCCTCAGCAAATCTGCCTCCCTTGAGACATCGGAACCCGAGGTCTGCCAGCTGGTTCAGTGTTTGCATAAGAAGGCGCACACGACCAGAGTGCCTTTCCGCTCGCTGAAGCAGTTTCGGAAGCATCATCCCGGGGCAGCACATCGGCGGGTGGGGCCGAAACCAGGGGCTCTCGAGCTGCTGCGGAGCTCCTGTCATCTGCGAGAACGACAGCGCTTGCGCTGCTGCGCTCAGCCTGCCCAGCGCGGTGCGTGTTGCGTGCGGGCATCGGACGCGAGCTCGGAAGTCGCCTGAGCAGCCAGGCACTGCGTCGCGGCGCGAGACGAGAGAGCGACCATGAACATTGCTCACATGCAGCCCATGGCGGGGCCGTCAGGTCTGACCCTTCACACCTGGAGGTAGACAAGGCATGGAAGCTGCCCTCGGAAGCAGCAAAGCATGGCCGCCCCGCCCTCAGAAACCAATGGCGGCGCGTGATCCAGCAGCTTCCTGCGCGCTGCAGGCATGGGCATGCAGCACTACAGCCGCATCGAGTGCAGCGGCTGCCACACACAGCTCATGTACCCGCCGGTGCGCCCTCGGATGCCCGCTCAGCCTGCTAGTGCTACAATGCAGTCCCGATTCCTGGCCCGACCAACACTGATTGGACCGTCGCAGGGCTCTGCAAACGTGCGCTGCGCGCGCTGCGGCACTATCACGCCCTCCATGCCACAAGCAGGCAAGCCCCCCACGCTCTCCGACAAAGCAAGAGCCTGCCAGACGCCAGGCCGAGCTGAGCGGGCCGGGCCTGCCGCTGCAGTGGCCGGCAACGACATGGCGCAGCTGACCTGCGGCAACCAGAGCTGCCAGCTGCCGCTCATGTACCCCCGCGGCGCCCGCCAAGTGCAGTGCTCTGTGTGCGGCACGCTCAACGACAGCGCGGCCACCAACTCGATCGGCCACATCGTGTGCGGCCTCTGCCGCATAACGCTTATGGTCCGCTCTCGTTCCCCTGGTTCAGCCAGCCTCAGCTGCTGCTGGTTGCTCACAAACATCATCGAGGGGTGGCTCCCGTCTGCTGCGCAGTATGCGTATGGCGCGCAGTCCGTCAAGTGCGCGGTGTGCAACCATGTGACGCCGACCGCGCCGCCCGCCAGCCAGCCGCCCGACGTGGGGCGGCAGAGCGCGCCGCCGCCCGGCCCGCCCACGCAGACGGTGGTGGTCGAGAACCCGGCCACGCTGGACGAGCACGGCAACGAGGTGCTGCCCGCCCCCCCCGGCTGCACTCCCTGCAGCAGCACAGGCAGGGCGCGAGGAACGCGCTGAGGCCGGTGTGGCAACTGTGCAGGTGCAGAACTTTGTGGTCGGCACCACGCAAGAAGCGGCGCCCGCGCAGCCGCCCAAGTCGGAGCCCTGAGCGCCGGGCAGGCGCCAGAGTTGAGTGCGGGTTTGCAGCGAGGATGCGCAGCGCGCACAAGCAGCGAGAACTGTCCAATGTCGGCGCATCACGCCAGGCCGTCTGCTGCTGGCGTCGTTAGAGGCCGCTGCGGTGGTGGCCTCGGAAAGACCATCGTTCAGTGCTACCAGCCGGCCCTCTGTGCAGTGCTACCAGCCGGCCCTCTTGTGCCGGTGGTCGAGTGTGGAGGTGAGACGGTGGCTGGGCCAGTGTGAAGCTTTGCCAGCGGGAAGCTTTGCCAGCTGCCGCATTGGGACGGCCGAGAGCAGGATTTTTGCTAGCACATGTGTCCTCCTGTCACGAGCAAGGCACCGAAGGCAGTAGTGGCGACGCTGCAGGCAGAGGCGATTGATGAATGCTCTCATGCGCAGGATCGAGACGAGCCGCAGAAACGGTTCCCGGCCATTTCCGTGTGAGATCATGGCGGTCAAATTGCTGCGGCCGCGCATGCGAATGACGGCATGGGCGATGCGGTCGTGCGATTGCTCGCTAAATTCGCGAGGGGCCTGATGCACCACCTTTCCGTTGAAATCCGTTCAACCCCGCGGGTGCGCTTGTTCCTCGTGCAGTGTCGCATTCCGGAATTCTTGTCCACGAGTCGCGGCATTCCGCCCGCTCGTTCTTATTCTTGTGTCAGCGACGGTTTGCAGTGCGCATCGGCGGTCGTTGCTGAAGCGCTGTCGAGCCGGCGGCCTCCTACGCGACCGCCGTCGCAGTTCTGTCCCGTCTGGCTGCTGCAAAGCGTTCAGTGGGCGCGCCACCACTGTGTTTGTCAGTCTTCATTCGTGTTGGCATCGGACACCGCTGTTGGAGACGTTTCACGTGGGTCTGCTCGCGCGACCTCACGACAGGCGGCAATGGCACCCGATGGCCTGCTGCTCGCGCTGGCATGCGCTCTCGCGCTCGGCGCGGCGACTGCGGACAGCATGCTCTTCCGCGACTCGTCGACGGCTTTCGTGCACCACACCGACTTCAGCGCGGAGCCCATCTCCTTCGCGCCCGACACCTTCCAGTACGTCCAATACACGCGCGACCTCTCCTCGCTCGACGCGCTGCACGCGGCGAACCCGCAGGCGCGCCCCTGCCGCGTCAACTCGCCCTAAACCGTAAGGCGGGGAACAGCTGACCGAGAACGGGCGCGCCGTGCAGACATTCAATGCGCCGCTGGTGGAGCTACTGCGCAGGATCTACGCCGCCCCTTCCCTGCTGAGCGCCGACCAAGTGCAGGCGGGAATCGCAAACGCGGGCCACGAGCGAATTGAGCGCTTTGTGAGCAAGCTCGTGGCAGGTGCGAGTGTGACCCATGAGCCTGGCGCTGGGGATTTGCCGCGGTTTCGCGTGAGCGTGACCAGAGAGACAAAACCATCTCATGGTTTCGTCGCGGCCTCATTGTCGCTGCATTCTCTGGGCTGCAGGCAAGCCGGTCACCGTCGTGGTGCTGGGCGGCAGCATCTCGTTTGGACATGGCGTCAAGACTTTCGAGAACACCTGGGTCAATCGCCTGTTCCGGTGGATCGAGCATACCTTTCCCAACGAGAAGCATCAACTAATCAACCACGCCATCCCTGCCACAACATCCAGGTGAATTCCCGCACCTACCGCTTCAGGAACTGCAGCTTGGCCCCGGGGGCTGCGCACTGGAGGCAGACTTTGGTTGGGGCCTGCGAATGACATGCGCCTTCTGCACGCAGCTTCGCCACCCCGTGCGCCCATTCCATGATCAACGAGGACACGGACCTGGTGGTGCTAGAATATACCATCAATGATTCAGCCGACGACGCTGGTCGCGCCATACTGGCGGCGCACGCTGGCCATCTGACCTGTAGCAGCGACATGGACTCCCCTGCTCGGTGCCCCTCCTTGCCGCGGTCCCGCCTCTTGCCGGCAAGCTACCAAGCTGGACCGCGCTGTTGCGACTGGACTGAGCACGCCACCCAGCCCGGCTGCAGGCACCTCCTGGAACGCCTTACACGCAACATCTTGATGCTGCCCAGCAAGCCGGCGCTGCTGTACGTCCACACCTGGGCGGGCAACCGGCCTGACGTAGCGTATTATGGAGGCGTGGAGGATCGCTACACCACTATAATGTCCTACTACGGCGTGCCCACCCTTTCCATGCGAAACGCCCTTCACGACCTGGTCGAGCGAAGCGCGGGCGTGAAAGGTCACATCTGGCGCGACGACAAAGACTTCCATCCGTCGGCCGTCGGTACAAAGTGCGCCCCTCTGCCAACCCCTGCAACTGCCAGTCCCCTTGCCGGGCTATGTGCCTGGAGTGATAGAAGGCCGCACCTCAGTCCAGTGGCGCCGACCCAGTGCTCCCCCTGCCGCCCAGGTTTCTGGCCGACCTGGTGATCGGCTACCTCGCGGACCGGGCGGCCGCCTCCGCCTGGAGGCTGCACGGCCGGCAGCACACGGCGCCACAGCTCCAGTACGCCGATGCGCAGCTCTGGGAGCTGCCGCCGCCAATTTTCGCCGGCAACAAAGCAAGCTATAGCACCGAATGCATTCTGGATGAGAGAGTCCAGCGCTACGCAATCAACGCGCAGGTCCCATTTTAAAGTCCCGGCCTGCACGCTGCCTTGGCTGCCACCCTGATCTGCTCGGCACCGCCTGACAGCTCCTGGCGATCTGCAGGGCTTCAATTGGGTCAACGAGGGCCACGTGAACGACCCAAAGTGGGGCTGGGTGGCCACCCTGCCTGGCGCGCAGCTGGCCATCAAGGCACGCCTGTTCCCAGCCAGGGCTTTGCTGCACCCGCGGCCCTCTCCAGCAGCCCGGCTGAGCGTCTGGTGGCGGCGCCCTGCCAGGTGCCGCTGAGCAACGTGTCGCACAACGGCGCCGACATCCTGGTCGGCATCGGCTTCCTGCTCAGCTACGCGCACATGGGCGTGGCGCAGGTCGGCTGCCTGGCCGGCTGCGTCTGCCAGCTGCAGGAGTACTCGACCTACATCAAGCACTCGGGCTGGTCCATGACCTACTGGCGCTTCCTGGAGGCCAAGGTGTGCCCCTTTCTCGCGTCACGGCTGCTGTCTCTGGGCAAAATCACAAGCCCAATTTCTTGCTTTTCAGTCCCGCCCCCCCCCTTCTGGCCAGCACCCATCCCCTGCGCCTCATCCATACCACACACACGCCTGCTGCTGGCCGACTGCGCCGGTGCGCTTGCCAGGTGGTGCCCGGCAGCCAGGAGTGCGTGGTGGGCGTCATCGTCTCGCCGAAAACGCATTCGGACGGCCACAAAATCAAGGTGTCCAGCGTGATGGTCAGCGGGGAGCTGGGAATGAAGCATGCGTCCAACGCCTTCATCGAGGGCGGCATCATCAACGCGCCGGGCGGCGCGCACGCCGTCGCGCACCGCCGCGCCATGGCTGAGGTCCGGCCCTGCTGCCACCCCTTGTCAGTGCAGGGAAGCTGCTTGCGCCACTCCCGCCCTGGGGCAGCAGGAGGCGGGGGACGGCACTGAGCCGCCGCACCCGTGCAGGTCGACCTGGAAGGCCTCTCGGTCAGCGCCCGCGCGTCGCAGCGCCTGAACGCGACCCGGCTGGCGCTGAACGCCACAGAGCTCTTCCCCAACGCACGGCGCTGACACCCTGCAATTCTGATCCCCTTCCTGGCTGGATGTGCGTACACGCGCGCCCAGCCAATCTGGCTATTTGATTTGATTGAGGTCCGATGCAATTAGCGGTCCGTGCTTCCCGCGCGGGTCTGTCTGGCGCTGTGCTGTTGATGCAGCCCCTTCTGTCCATATTTGGCTGTCCCCTCCCTCACCCGTCGTTCGAGCGGTGTGGGACTGATATTCAATCGAGCAAGCTCCCGGCTGAGCCCCACACCTGTGGCCGCCGAGGAGGGGGCCCCGAGCCGGCAGGCGCACTGGTCGCCTGCGTCTCGCCCGCTCACATTTCTTCCGCTGCCGGGCCTGCAGCCTGCTGATGCGCTGGCACTTTTCGGTTTGGCAGACCTGGCTCCCTTTGTCCTATTTATGTGCCGCGCCGGGCCGATTCCCGGGCCCTCTTTGGTTCCAACTCTAGTAGCATGCCCAGCACTGTGTACCATGTGAGAGTCCACCGTGAGCCTGGCGCAGAGTCGAGCCATCGCTTGCGGCATGCTGTAACACACACTGGCTAGCATTCTGCAGCAGCTGCAACCAGCATCCTGGCAGGACACGCACATGAGCAGAGCACTGGGTACTAAGGCCTCGCGCAAAGGGAGGAAGGGCAGGCCGCGAGTTGCCAGCGGCCAGCAAGGGGAGGCAGACAATCATGCAGCTAGCTACTACCCGTGGCAGGCTCCGGGCGGCCGATTGCGGTCACCGTTTTGGCACAACGAGTCGTCAATGCACCCAGCGGCGGTGGCGGCGGACCTTAGCACAAGGTATTGACAGGCTGCGCTGCGGATAGCGGCAATTATTGTCTCTGGCCCCACATTCAGAGCCAGTATATTGTGCTGGGCATCACGAAACGCCGGTCCGACCGCTTTTCGAGAGCGATCGAGATGGCGCTGGTTCAAGAACCGGCTGCCCGCCAAAAGGTGTGATCCGCCACCAGACCGCCCTCAACACCGAGCGCTCGCCTCGTCTCACGGCGCTGCGGCCCTGCTGCGCGCCCTCAGCTCGAGTAACGGACGAGTTCGCTGCAGGCCGATCGCCGCTTTGTAACGGACGGGATCGTTGCAGGCCGATCACCGCCTTTTCGAAGCAGGAAATCGCGAATGAGCGCCGGCAGCGGTCGCACCAGCGTCTCCGATTGTCAAGGTGCGATCCCGGTCGGCTCTTTGGGCCTGCAGCTGCGGCATCCTGGGACGTGACGGCTCCTTGTACGCGGGGCGCAGGAGGCAACGGGCAACACGCCGGCGCCCGCGAGCGGTCCGTCCAGCGACGGCTGTGGCGATGGCGCCGCGCACGGCCTCGCGCGCCGCGCAGAGGTGGGCACGTTCGCCAGAGGTGGACACGTTCGCCAGAGGCGGGCGCTTTTTACGCAATTTGTGGGAGTCTCTCAGGCAGCATGCTCGGCAGCATGCCGCAGCCGCCAGGGTGCCGAAGCAGCTGGCGCCGTGCGAGATGTGCAGCAGCGCATATTGCCTAACTGTCGTCCTCCCTCACCCTCTTGCCAGTGCAAGTTTGCATGTGCTAGACGCCCTCCTGGAAGATGGGCAGGAACAGAGCGCCACAGCAGGGCATGAATGGTGTGCACAAGGCGGAGTCTGCCTGTCAATCCTCCACACTCAGTCCGTGCTTCTTGCTCCTTTCAACTTGTCGACTGGTGCGTGTAGATGCAAGCGCGAGGGTCGCCCGTTATAATTGCCGACAGCGAGGAGGAGTGGGAGGAGGAGGAGGACGAGGAGGAGCAGCCGTACGTGCCGTGCAAACGGCCGCGGCGAGTGCTGCGGGAGCTGCAGCCCGCTCAGGCGGGGCCGTCAGCCCAGCGGCAGCCGGGCGCGCCGCCACTGCTGCCGGCGGGCGGCCCTGTGCTGCCGGCGCCGCCAGTGGCTGCGGCTGACGCGCCATGTGCCGCTGGGACGTCGCCGTCGCTGATGCCACTGCCGTCGCCGCCGCCGCCGCCAGATGTGGCGGCACAGCTGGCGAGCATGGGCCCCCGCCTGGAGGCCATCCGGGACCTGCTGCGGGCCCACCCGGAGCCGAATAAAGCCCGGGAGAGCATCAAGCGGCTGCTCAACCGGGTAGCCGGGGCGGGCAGCTTCGAGGCGCGCATGGCGGCCCTGAGGCAGCTGCAGGGCTGGTAGGCCCTGCCTGCTGGCGCGCCCTCCCCTCTCGCTCGCCAGAGGCTCACGTGCACCAGCGCTGCTGCTGCAGGGTCGGCTGGGTTGCCCAGCGAGGCCGAGCCCGGACCTGTGGCAGGCGGCCACCGTCGTGTGGAGCCCGGACGAGCGCGGGAAGCCACGGGCCAGCCGCCGCGGGCCAGCCGCCGCCGCTGCAAAAGCGCGCAGCTTGGAGGCAGCGCTCGCTGCGGCTGAGCAGGTGACACGGCGCGCCTCTGTGTTCCGATTGAGCTGCTCTCGGCTTTGCCTGCGTGCAGCCCTGAATGCACTCCTGCCACTGGCTGCAGGCAGCACAGCGCCCGCTGTGGCGTCTGTCAGCGGCGCGTTTGAGCGCAGGGTGCGCCCGACCCTCCTCTTACCCCGCGACCGTGCTTGCCGACTCTCTAGCTCGCAGCCGTGCATCAGCAGCAGGCCACGGCAGCCGCAGGCCGCAGCAGCTCGGGCTCTCATGCTTGCTGGCGGGCAGCTGAGCTGAGAGTGACCCTCGCGCCCGCACCCGCCCGCAGCATGTTCGCTGATCAGTGACCACAGAGCGCCTGGGTCACCCCAGTCACGCCAGCGATGGGCATCAAGGACGCTGCGTGATTCAAGCGGCAGACGGCCGCCAAGCGGTGCGACCCGCGGCCAAACGCCTCAGGGCACCGCAACCATGCAGCGCGCCCGCGAGATCCCACCTTGAGTATGGAATTACTTGCTGCAGGCCAGTCACCGCCTGCTTCACCAACAAGCGCCAGCAGCAGCCATCGCCTCCTGCGCCTCTGCACGCCAAGGCGCGTTCCCGGCGCTCCGGACCCAGACCTGCCGCTGCTAGGGGCATCCTGTGACCTGACGGCTCCTGGCACGCTCAGGCGCAGCAGGCCAACGGCGACGCGGCGGCGCCCGCGGGCGACCCGTCCAGCGACGCCTGCGACACCGCCGCCACTGCGCTTGGCCTCACGCACCTCACAGGGGTGCGCATTCTTGCCAGCTGCAGCAGCAGCCCAGACGATTTGCTGGGGCAGTCCTGCTTGCCTGCACATTGGCTGTGTCCAGGGCACCCAAGCAGTGCAAGCTGAGCAGCTGTGCATGTGGCCCAGGTGTGCGGCGCGTCTGAGGCTCCCCCGCGTGCTGTTGGTGATGCAGATGGTGCGCACAGTTCTTCCATACCCCAGCCTGGGGCTCAGGGGCTGGAGCCGGGCAAGCGAGCGGCACGCCAGCTCTCGGATCCAGTTCGTCGTGCACCGCAAGGCGGCAGGCGACGCGACCTACACATACTACCAGTTCAGGTGGCCGCTAGCCGACCGGCGCGTCCTCCAGCGCGGAGTTTTCGACACGGAAGAGCTGGCCGTCGCCGCTCTCGACGTCTACGCCGACCGTGTGGCGAGTGGTGCGAGTCCTGCCTTCCCACCTCTCCTAGCTTTGCCATATGCGGGATTGCATAATCCCTTTCCTCCTGACAGGCGCCCGCTTTCCAGGCGAGATCGTGCCAGAGGCACGCCTTCCGGCCGCGGTGTGTTCAGGGACCGCCACCGCTGGACTGCATCACCTGCGGGGACTACCTGGGCACCTTCGCTACCGAGGCCCAGGCCGCGCGTGTGTACGACGCCGCCGCGCTGGATCGCTGGGGACCGTGCGCTCCTGCCTTGCTGCCGCCCCTCAAGGCAGGTACAAGGGCGCCATGCGCATGGCTGATGCTTGCTGCGTTTGTGTGCAGGTGCTGCATCCTGCGACTGGATTTCCCGGCGGAACATTAGAGACATCAAGCGCACGAAGAGGGCATCGTCGATAAACCACATCTGTCTGTGCCGCTGTCAGCAGGCGGGGCCACGCCAGTCGCTTCCTTCTTTGTATCTTGCTGTCTGCCCCTGGCTGTCTTGCGCAGATACGCGGCGCTGCTTGCTGCGTGATGCACGACATGTGGCACTCGTGTGCCAGGCCGTCTGCGAGCTCTGCCTGTGATGCCAATGTGAGGCTTCGCCTTTGCCAGGAAGCCAGCCCAGCCTGCGCAAGCGCCAGCAATGAGCAGCCCCACTGCGTGTCCGAGCACTTCCTGCAGCACTCACTCCGGTCCTAGCATTGGCAGTGAAGCAGGCGCTCGCCAGGCTGTCTATTTTCAGGGTAACGTCTCGCCCTCAGCCCATCCTTGCTGCAGTGTTCGAGCGCTTGGCCAGCGGCAAGCAGACATGCGTCAGGCCTCAGCACAGGCAGCGGCAACTGTGATCCAAGTGGGCGGCTGCGGCGGCGGCGGGCCTTGGAACGGTGCATTGCCAGCGGGCCTTGGAACGGTGCATTGCCAGGCTGCCTCGTCGATGCAAGTGCTCCAGCAGCCGGCTGACGAAGCACTCAGCACTCGTGTCATGGCCCCAGATGCCAGCCATGAGGCTGCAGCAGCGGCTAAGGCTGGCTAGGTTAGCGCTGCTGCAGCCAGCGCAGCTTGTCCATCCGCGCGCCTCCAGCTGGCCCATTTAACTCACGCGGCGGCGGTTGATGGTGCCCGGC
>BHFV01000306.1:0-31896 GCA_003568905.1 Trebouxiophyceae sp. KSI-1
GCCAGCCTGGCCAGCACGGCCTCCTCAGCCAGCGCCGTCTCGTAGGACGTCAGCAGCACGTGGCATTGCACACGCGCCTGCTCGCGAATGCAGATATTTTAGGGTTTAGGATCCAGGGGTTTCGCAAGCGCTGACAGGTTGGAGGCACCCTGAAGACGAGCAGCCCCTGCTGCGCCTGAGGCTTCTGTGAGTGGCCGTCCGTCGGCATAGAGACGACTTGATTCAATCAAGTCTAAAGGACCGCATAACCGACGCAGACTGTGAGCTGCACCTGGCTAGGACGCAGTGCGCAAGCAGGGCAGCTCGCGCCGCTGCAGCCGAGCCTCTTGCCCGGGTTCCCTCGAGCTCAGGGTTGGAAACCCTAAAGCAAAGCCCTACGCGTCGGCAGGAACGGGGCGCGGCTCGCCTGCAGGTCCCCGCCGCCGCCGCTGCCGCCGTCCGCCCGCGGCGCGAACAGCTCGTGCTCCCGGATCAGCTTGCGGCCGTCGCGGCTGCCGTGGAAGGCGACCGCGTTGAGCTGCGGCGCCCACTCGGCCAGCTCGCGCTCCCAATTGGGCAGCGTGGAGAGCGGCACCACGACGAGGTGTGGCTTGGCCGCGCCTGCTTCGCTGCACGCGCGTGGGTGTACTCTGAGTTTCGGCGGAGAATCTGCGCACCGCGAGGAGTTTTGCCGAGATGCAGAGGTTCGACAGTGTTGCACTGAAGTGAGCTGGAAACAGCAGTGAGGCGTGCAGCGGGGCTGGGCAGGACTGCAGGCGCAAGGCGGGCATGCAGGCACCCTAAACCTTAAACCCTAAACAGGCGGTCTGCTGGCCGTGTGCAGGCTTGCTCTCTGTATGAGCGAGACCGTTTTCCAACCATGGACTTCCAAAAAAGGCCTTTTGCACATCTTCCGGAAAGCGCAAGCGCTGTGTTGAGCTGGATGGGACATTCGGGCGGCCCCAGAGGCTGCAGTTGAGGAGAGGAGGGGCTTCACGTGAGCGCGGCCAGGTAGGCGATCGTCTGCACCGTCTTGCCCAGCCCCATCTCGTCCGCGAGGATGACGTGGTGCCCCTGGCGGTGCGAGTGGCACAGCCAGCGCAGCCCCTCCAGCTGGTACCCGTGCAGCTGCCCGCGCAGGAACGTGGGCGTCTCGGCGAAACGCGCCGCCGCGGGCCCGGCCTCGCCGCCGGCCGCCTGCAACCGCGGCCCCTCCTCAGCAGCCGAGTTGGGGAGGGGGGCAAAGTGCGTTCCAGCGACAACGGCAGTGGCGATGGCATTGGAGGATGAAAGGTGAGGTGCATGCGAGCCCGCTGGCGACACAGAGCGGCCTGCGGCGCGTGCAGGGAGCCTCGTCTCATCTGTGACATGCTCGGATGCAAAGGCGTCTGGCCGATGGGGGCACGCGTGGCGAGGGCAACGCCAGCGCCGGGGTCGAAAAGCGGGGAGTGTGCCTGGCGTGCAGAAGCGGCGGCGGCTGCGATGGGCTTGCGCGCCCGCAACCGCTCCAGCTCCCGCTCGTAGGCGGGCCCGCTCAGCACCGCCTCTGGCTCCCAGGTGGCCGCCTCGTACGGCAGGCCCTCCCACTTGACCAGCAGCTCGCGGCCGAAGCGGCGCCGCTTGGGCTGCCTGCCGCCGCCGCCACCGCTGCCGGCGGGCCGCTCGGCCAGCAGCCGGCCAACCGTGGTCCATGCCGGGTCGATCGGCGGCGCCTCCTCCTCCTCCTGCGCCCGGCCAGGAGCACTCTCACTGCTGCCTGTCAACGGCGGGGGGCGGCGGCAGCGGGCGGCGCTCCCGAGGGGGGGGCCGCGCCTGGCCAGCAGCCTCGTGGCGCGCCCGCCGAAACAGCCGCAGCTTCTGGCCGACCGAGGACGGCAGCTCCTTGGCCGCGCGCTCCATGCGGGCCGCCGGCACCCAGGAGCAGTGCAGGTGGCTGCGCCCCTTCCACTTGACCAGGAAGGCCTCCTCTGCCGCCGGGCCGCCATCGCTCGTGGAGGCCTGCAGGCACTGGCAAGTAAGAAGGGACCGGAAGCACGAAAACAGGCAGCGTGCCTGGTCTCCTCCGGCGCGTGCGGATGCACACCTGCCGGCTGCTGAGGATGCGCTCCACCAGCTGCAGGTCGTCTTCCGGCCCGCAGGCGGGGCAGTGCCATGCGCCTCGCGGCACGGAGGCCAGCGGCGGCTGCAGGCAGTACAGGTGGTAGACGCTGGGGCACGTCTCGCAGCAGAGCAGCCGCTTCGTGCCCGCCGCCGAGCCGCAGGCCAGGCAGCAGTCGTCGTTCTGCAGGACGCCCACGCGAGTTATCAGCATTGCTCCGCGAATGGAGGGGCTCAGTCTGCCCGCTCGCCTCCCCTCAGCGCGGATCGCTGCCGACATCCGCCCAGTGCCCTCGGCGCTGAGGGCTGGCGCTGCCACGGGCCTGCCAGGAGCCGCCCGCTGAAGCTGCCGCGCATGGTCTGCCGCTGTCGTCCCCAGCCGGCTGCCTCACGCCTCTGCCCTCTTCGGGTCTAAGAGTTTGAGCGCGGCGGGCGCCATCATCTGCCCGAACACCCCTGGCGCGAGTCTGGGCGGCAAACGCGCCTCGTCCTCCTCATCCTCGGATCCCGAGCTGTCGCCTTCGGCGTCGCTGCCCTCCGACCCCGTCTGCTCGGCGTCCTCGCCCCCGCTCTCACTTTCGGGCTGAAAACTATCCTCGCCGTCCTCAGAGGGGTCCTCCTCGCTTATCTCACCAGAGCTTTCGCCTGACGGCACCGGCCTCTTGCGTTTCACCCTCATGGCGGACCGCCGCCCGCCAACGCCCAACACCACCCCCGTGCCCTTGCGGTGCCGGAAAGCGCGAAATGCAAGGTTGTCATCATGATAGGGTTTCAACGGCACGCAACGCTCAGAAGCCGCGCTTGGACAGGCCGTAAATCTGGCGGTCAAGCGAAGCCGCCTGCCGCCGCGCGGCCGCCTGCCGCAGGCTGACCTCCGCCCGCAGCGCCAGCGCCGGCCCGCTCGGCAGGTCCCGCAGGTCGCGCAGCAGCGCCTCTGCCTTGCGCTCCGCGCCGTGCACCTGCCAGCGGCCAGCCGGTTCGTCTGCATCGAGGGAAGGCCAGGCTGCTGGGGCGCTCGTGTCACCGAGAGGTCACACACTGCCAGCCTGGCTTTGGGCGGGCACTCTGTATAGGCGGGAGCAGTACCGAGGAGGCCAGCGCCTGCAGCTGCCGGTTGGTGGCCTTCAGCTTGGCCAGGCCGGCGCTGTACTGCTCCTGCGCGGCCGCCAGCCTCTCGGCGAGCTTGCGCGCCTCGGCGTCGGCCGCTTCGACGCTCTGCTTCAGGTGCGTCGCCTTGAGCTGCGCCGATTTGAACAGGGCCTGTGGCGTGAACAGCAGCCGCCTCAGCGTCCCCTCCTTGTCCTGTGGGCGGAGCCGGCCCTGAGGCCGGGTCGCACCTCTTCACTGCGGAACCGGCCTATCGTCTGCCGCCATAGCAACCGCCGCGCGCCTGCGAGGCCGCAGCGAGGCTTCAGGCCCGTGCTCAGTGCAGCAAGGCCTCAGGCAGTATCCTCTGCCGCCACTGGGAGGGTGAAATCGCGCCTGGCAGGAGCAGCAGCGCTGCGCCGGCGCCAACCGCATATGACGTGTTTGGGTGGTCCATGGCGACATGCACGCCCTCTGCATTGGCGTTCCGAGATCATTACGCGCCTGCAGATGACTGCCATCGTAGGCAGAGCAGAGGGCAGTGGGCCGCACCGCGCAGTTTGGCAAAAAAGCTGTCGAGGGCAGCCTGGGTGTGAGCTGCACCGGTGTCCAGGATACTCTGCGTCGGGCATGGCAGCGGAGTTCAGCCTACCCAGCCGCTGCTCGGTGATCACCAAATGGCCGGCTGGGTCGTCCAGGAACGGCAAATGTCCGGCATGCCCGACCCCCAGGACGGCTCTTAGGGGACGGAACCTGGCCGCGCTCGTACGCCTCGCCGTACCCGGCGCGCGCCTTTGCAGCACCGCTCTTGACGGCGTCCGAGGCGACCGCGATGCCGTCGTCCAGCGCCTGCTGCGTGCTGTTTGCCGATTTCCTCACCACATCGGCGACGTCTTCCGCCAGGCGCTGTGCGTCCAGGCCGGCCGGGCCGTCGCTTTGCGCACTACGGTCATCCCCCGCCATTGCCCCGTAGGGAGCGGCTGATTTGTTTAGAAATGTGGCAAGCGATCGAGAAGTGATCGGAGCGATAACAGCGCCTGGCTTGGGCTAACACGGATCTCTCGTCTTTCACAAAGCGTTCAATGGTGCAAAGCACCCTCGGGTCACCTGGTTCAGCAGCAGCAGGTTTTCTACTTCTATCGCCACCCTCACCGATTGTCCTCGCCCGTGGGCAACCTGCAGCAGTGCCTCTCTCGGCAAGGCGCCAGGCTAGCCGACACGCGGCGTCTTGCTGACAGTGCCGTCAGCGGCGCAGAAGACGCGGATGCGATCTGTGCGGTAGTCCATCGTCACCAGCGAGTGCGCCGGCACCAGCAGCACTGTCTTGTCGGTGACGCCTTCCAGTGTGCGCTTTGCCTCCTGCAGCCTCACACCTGCCTCTCAGCCCTGCGACAGGAGCCACAAAGCCACGCAGCCGCAACCTTGGCGTTCAAACCAGGTCAGCCGCCCGGCTGACGGAAAGAGCTGCACCTCGCACGGCACGCCCTTCAGTTCGGGCCACTCCGTCTTTGCCTCCATCTTCCTCTGCTCCACGGCCGCAGCAACGGCCTTGAAGTAGCTGGTATCGCCTTGACCGCCGGTGCTGAGCACTGCCCCTATGGCCGGCAGCGGAGCCATTCAGGCCCAGCCACACGCGAGCGCGGATGGACTATCATCAGATTATTAGCAGGAGCAGCACCTAAGCCTCCTGGCCCGGTCAGCTCGACCTGCACACGCACATGCCTTGGGCTAAGGATGAGCCAGCGCTCCCGGGACTGGACAGATGCTAGCTCGGGGAGCCGATGTAGATGTAGGAGCGTGCCTGCGCGACCGAGGCCGCGGTTGGAAGCGTTCCGGCGAGCAGGCAGGCGCAGGCGAGGAAGACGAGCGCGACTTGTGATGCCGTGCGCATTGCCGTGCGACTGGTGAGGTATCGCTTGGGCTCAGACGTCTCCACTCACGGCACCTGCACGCCGCTTGAGCGGCAATGGAAAGCAGTCGGGGAGGGTGCAGCCGGGGGAGGGCACCGAGCTGCCAACCCCGCCACCATTCGCCGCACCCGAGCTCCCTCTAGCCATAATCTGCCTTCTAGCTTTGCAGAGCATTGGCCTTTCGTGCCTTTCGTGCCATTCGCGCGACCGGGGAGCCGCCAGGCATCCTACCGACCAAAGCTCGAATCGTTTACGTCCAAGCGGGACACCAGCTGGTTTGCCGCACGGGCGGCAGGGCGCATACAGGTGCTGGAAACAGCATGGTGGAAAGCGGCGAGGCGCAGGCGGCGCCCGTCGCTGAAGGCGAGGATGCAATGGTGGGGCCGGTGCTGCCAAAGGCCAAGAGGAGAAAGGTGGGCGGCCTCGCATGTCTCCAACCTTCTGGCAGCAGCTCTACGTCTGCTGCTTCTACAGCAGCGGCCCTGGTAGGCCGCACGCGGCCACAGCTGACCAGATCTGGGCCGCCGCCCGCCGCCAGGTACTGGCGTTCGAGGAGGCGCACCTGGACGGGCTGCCGTGCGCGGAGATGTACGAGAAGAGCTACATGCACCGCGACCACCTGAGCCACGTGGAGGTCGCGCAGGCGGCAGAGTTTTTCATAACCGCCAGCGTCGACGGGCACCTCAAGTTCTGGAAGAAGCGGCAGCAAGGCGTCGAATTTGCCAAGCACTTTCGCGCGCACCTCGGCCGTATCGCAGGTCCTGACTGCACCCAGCCCGCAGAGCTCCTCCCCCTGTTGGGAGCCAGAAATCAGGCTCACCGGCTCGCCGCTGCCCTGCAGGCCTCGCAGTGAGCGCCGATGCCTCGCTCCTCGCGAGCGTCTCGCACGACAAGTCGGTCAAGGTGTTTGACATAAAGACCCTCGACATGATGGCCATGCTGCGCCTGACCTTTGTGCCGGCCTGCGCCGAGTGGATATACCGGGTGGGGCGCCCGCCTCAAACCTGCTGCAGCTGGCTGCAGAGGATCGATTTCGGGCAGCAGTGCTCTGGCAGAAAACAGCATGATTGGCGTGTGGGCGTTGATGACTTCCAGAGATCGCAGAGCTTTCCTGGGTGCCAGCCGCGCGCGCTCAGCGAGAGCAGCCAGGCGATTCTCGCTGATCCGCGCGGCATGGGCCGGGCAGGCGGGCGACGCCAAGACGCGGCTGGCGGTGGCCGACCGGGACTCGCCGGACATCCACGTTTTCGACGTCCGCAGCGGCAGCAGCGAGCCGCTGCAGACGTTCCGCGTCGGGCACGCGGCGCCCGTCCGCCTGATGCGTTACAATGCGGCCAGGGACGTCGTTGTGTCGACCGACGAAAAAGGTTACTTGCCGCATTCCTGCCGCCGTCAGGCTTCCGAGCTGTGTGTTGGGGTGCATGAGCCCTGACGCCGCTCAGCGATTCGATACTCCTAGAGCAGAGCCACCTGCTCCCCCGAGTCCGGAGACCCCTTTGCCATGCTCTCCCCCTGGTGCCAGCTCGCCTGATCAGCCTCGCATCGGCTAGAAGAGATGTGTCATTGCTGCACCCAGCCGGGCATCCATCAGTCGGCGTGACTGACAGGATGACTAACCGGCAGGCATGATCGAGTACTGGGGCGCGCGCGACGGCGAGTTCCCGGCCGAGGCCGCCGCCTTCCGCTTCAAGGCGGAGACCGACCTCTTTGCGCTCGCCAAGGCCCGGGCGGTCGCGCACAGCCTGGCGATTTCGCAGGACGGCACGCAGTTCGCGGCCTACTGCAGCGACAGGCGGGGGGCCCTCCCCTGCCTCCCTCCCGCCCCCCCTCGGCCCCTCACCCTTGCGGTCGCTCTCCGCAGCGACATGGGCCTGTCTTGATGAGAAGCTCGGCACAGACCCTGGGCGAGGCCAACAGCTGTACATATTCCGATGGCCTAGAGTGTTTGTCAGAGCCCCAGATTGTCGCCGCTCAGGGACAGCGTCCTGCCCTCAGCCACATTGGATAGAGTGCTGCGTACTCCTTGCAGCCTGCGCCCCGTCGGGCCTGCAAGCTATGAAGCCAGCGCAGAGCAACCCCCTTGCGGATATGGCACGGCCGGCTGCCGCCCCTGGCAGCGCGGCTGACAACGCAGCAAGGGACAGCCACGACTGCCTGTGCATGAACCCCATGCTGGCATGCAGGCGCGGCTGAGCGGGGGGGACGGCCGGGCCGCAGGCGCGTGCGCGTGTTTTGGTTCGCCAAGGGCAAGCTGCGGCGGACGTACGACGAGACGCTGGAGGCGGCGCAGGAGGTGCAGCGGGCGGAGGGCGGGCCCTTCCACCTGCAGCCGATGGATTTCGGCCGGCGGCTGGCGATCGAAAAGGACATAGAGGCGGACGGCGCGGCGCCGACGCCCAACGCCGTCTTTGACGAGTCGGGCAACTTCCTCATCTACCCGACGCTGCTGGGCATCAAGGTGCGGGACCCGGGGGGGCCCAGGCCGGGGCCGAGGGCGCGCTGCTTTCTTCCTTGCCGCCCGCCGCCCATCGGGCCGGCAAGATGCCAACACAGCGCAGAGCGAGCTTGCCGAGTCTGTCGCGGAAACCAGGGCCTGCCGCCGCGCCGTGGCGGGGCCGGCTTCGCGGCGGGGCACATCCCGCCTGATGCGCGGCCGCGCAGCCGAGCGGCGGGCGTCGATGCGCGGGCGCAGGTGGTCAATCTGGTGAGCAACCGCGTCGCGCGCGTGATCGGCAAGGTGGAGGACACGGAGCGCTTCCTGCGCGTCGCGCTCTTCCAGGGCGGCGGCTCGCGCAAGGCCGGCGCCGCCGCGCGGCTGCCGACCGGCGCGGACACGCGCACCGTCGCGCCCGACCCGACGCTCATCGCGCTGGCGTACCAGCGGCAGCGCCTCTACTTTTTCAGCCGGCGCGAACCGCAGGACACCGACGACGCGACGCAGGGCAGGTGCGCGCGCGACGCCCGCATCTCGCTCGCGGGGCGCGGGCGCGGCGGGCGTGCCGACCCATTCACGGCTGCGTGCAGGGACGTCTTCAACGAGCGCCCGACCACCGAGCTGCTGCAGCTGGAGGAGGCGGCCGAGGAGGCGGGCGACGCGCTGCCGCGCGGCGCGGTGCTGCACACGACGCGGGGCGACATCGCGCTCAAGCTGTTCCCGGACGAGTGCCCGCGCACGGTCGAGAACTTCACGACGCACGCGCGCGACGGCTACTTCGACGGCATCGTCTTCCACCGCGTCATCCGCGGCTTCTGCATACAGACCGGCGACCCGCTGGGCGCGCTCCCGCCCGCCCGCCCCCCGCCGCCGGCTGCCGCCGTGATCGCGCGGTGCCCTCGCATGGAACAGCTCTGCGTAACGAGGAATTCAGCGGCGCCTTCAACGGCCACATTTCCGTCACATTTCCAGGATGTCGCCCTCTGGAGGGGCCCAGATGCGTGGACGCATGACGGAAGCCAGTGTCTGACGCCCATGGCCGCGGCCCGCAGGTGACGGCACGGGCGGCACGAGCATCTGGGGTCGCGAGTTCGAGGACGAGATCGTGCCGGGCCTGCGGCACGACCGCGCCTTCACGCTGTCCATGGCCAACGCGGGGCCCAACACCAACGGCTCGCAGTTCTTCATCACCACCGTGCCCACGCCCTGGCTGGACGGCAAGCACACTGTCTTTGGCAGGGCGCGTTCCCACCTGCTTCGCTCTCTCATCCTGCTCCAAATGCCGCCGGGGCCGCTTGGGCTGAGCAGCTAGTGTTCTACGGCACACAGCTGCCCCCCGCCTCTCCGGCTCAGGCAGCTGCGTGGGCGTTTGCAGGTGGTCAAGGGCGCGGACGTGGTCCAGAACATAGAAAAGGTCAAGACCGACAAGGACGACAAGCCGTTTGAGGAGATTAAGATCCTGAACGTGGAGGTGCGGGCATCGGTGGAGTGAGCGGCTTCCTTGTATGTCGCGAGGGCTCGAGAGTGCGTGAGAGCGTGTGAGAGCGAGGGACTGCTCGCATGTGGCTGTGTATTGGTGGATGCGGGCACTGTCGGGCCCGTTTAATGCCGCCATGAGAGGAGGCGCCCATGGCCCAGTCAGAGGGTAGGACGCTCCACGGCGGCTCGGCGGCGGGGCCTCCAATCCGGACCTAGCAGCGGTCAAAACACCGCGCAGCCTTAAACGGTACACTGTGGCAGCGTTGAGGGCAACGGCATTGAGGTGCAGCCATGCAGCGCTCCCTGGCCAGTCAGTCGCAGGCTCATGCGCGGCGCGACATGCCAGCGGCCACGCCTGTCGCGGCGCTGCTGCCCCGCGCTGCTCCCGTCCCCCTGACGCGGCGTACCGCCGTCAGCGCGCCCTTCGGGGGCTCAGCGCGGCGCACTGGGGGCAGCTTGGCCGTGGCATCGCCTTCGACTCGGCGACTAGCGGGCGCTCTGGCCGTGCGGGCTGAGATTTCGTACGTGATGGTGCGCACCTGATTCCAGACACACCGACCATCGAAGATTCCCACTGCTGGCCGGCTCTGCAGTCGGACAGCGGGTGGGCAGTACACGACACTCGCATGTGCATCGGCCGCCAGCCCCTCCTCAGGCACCTCCTGGGGACTGCCAGTCGCTTCAGCGGTGCCCTGATGTAGCCCCAGGTCGTCACATCGACGCAGCCAGCTTGGTTGCCGCAGGTCAAGCCTGACGGCGTGCAGCGAGGCCTGGTCGGCGAGATCATTGGCCGCTTTGAGCGCAAGGGCTTCACGCTGCGCGCGCTCAAGCTGTTCACGCCGAGCAAGGAGCTGGCGGAGGAGCACTACAAGGACCTGGCCTCCAAGCCGTTCTTTGCTGACCTCGTCTCCTACATCATCTCTGGTCCTGTCGTCGCCATGGTGCCCCTCTCTACTTGTGATACATTCAGCACTGCCCAGCTGTTCACAGCCTGATGATGCAACCGGAACCACGTGCAGGTGTGGGAGGGCGACGGTGTGGTCGCCTCGGCCCGCAAGCTCATCGGCGCCACCAACCCGCTGAATGCCGAGCCGGGCACCATCCGCGGCGACCTGGCAGGTTAGCAGGCCCTGCTGTTCCTTTTCCGGTTCGGTCAGCTCAGTGTCCTGCTGCGTCCCGGCTGGCTGACTGAACAGCCCGGCCTGCGGTTGCCTGTAGTTCAGACCGGGCGGAACGTCGTTCACGGCAGCGACAGCCCCGAGAACGGCGAGCGCGAGACAGGTGATTCAACCGCTTGCCTCTGCCTGAGCTTACGAGCTTACAGACTGTCATCGCTCTGACACAACACTGCGGCCGCTGCAGCGCTGTGGTTCGGCAAGGACAGCGGCCTGGTCGACTGGACGCCTGCGCTCAAGGACTGGCTGCGCGAGTAGAGCCGGCGCTTGAGTCTCTCTGCTCTGCACTGCTCTGCTCTGCGCGCGATATGAATGAGTCCGGGACAGCTGTGCCTCACTTATGATGCAAGGGCAAGGCCGACATGTCTGGATCTCGCACCGTTTCCCACAACCCGCGGCGCCGGAGCCGATTCGCTTGAGGAAGGGGCAGTCGAGGGGTTCCGCCCAATATGATGCTCGCTATGCCCTTGCGCTGCGCCAATCCCAGAGTGCCCGTGCATGTGATTTGCATCTTTTTCTATACATCGGGCCGGAAGCAAGATGGGTAGAAGGAGGGGAGATTCAGCAGCCAGTTAGGAAGCTGGGGAGACTGTTGTACTCGTCGACCGCCGCACTGTGACCATACACCATACACCATGGGAGGGCTGGCACCGGCAGTACCCTGGCGCACCACGGTTCTCTGCCCCCTACCTTTCTTGTTGACGCGGTCACCACAGCGAATTGTCGCTTGGGTTGCTTTGATCGCAACCTCCTATGTTTCAGCTCTGCTAACTGCTTAGCACAGAGCGGCCATCGAAAGCTCGCCATTTGGCCTGGGAAACTGTGAGTCGCGGCGCTTGCATCGCCAGAGGTAATGATCTGCAAGTACGTGCGACGATGATACGGTGCTAGCCCCTGTAGCACCGAGCTTTCGGCGAGCGGCGGGCACCGATGGCGTCAGGGCGGGAGCGGTTGCTCCAGCCCCTGCACAAGCAGCCGGAGCAGGCCGGGGAAACCGTGCCAAGGCCGGAGGTCGATGCGCCCGGCGCTGTGTCGGAGCTCCGCAATCAGTCCCCGGTAGCTGGGCAGCCGGCATCATGCTTTGCCAGTCCGCTGCGACGCCCGCCCGCGCTGATACCGCCCGACGCCCTGGGTGCGATCGGCACGGAGGTCTGCCACCCCATCCTGCCATGCAACCGCAACCCGGCACTCTCCTGCAGCTGGGTGCCACTGACGCTAACTGTACTGCCTGTAGCACTCCAGCCCGGGCACGGCCTCCTCCGTGGGCACACCATCGCCGGCCCGCTTCCGACGTCGGGACCTGCTGGTGAGCCCGCGCCCCCCCTGCGGCGTGCCCCAGCCCTCTCCTGTGCGGTAGGACCACACCTGATACATTCCCCGCCGGCCGCAGCCGCCCATGCTCAGCACGCTGAGCCTGCGCCTGCAAGGCCCCTTCCACGGCTCCAGCACCCTGCCGGCCGTGGTGCGCCACCGACGTACCCTCTGCCTGCCTCACCTCCCAGGAACGGGTCTCACAGAGACACCTCTGCAGGAGCCGGTGGAGCCAAAGCCGCCCGGCACCGTCTACAGCCGGCGGCAGCGCCACACCAGCTTTGAGGCCGCCAAGGCGCACGCCGACCGCGAGCTGCGGGGCTTTCGGCGCGAGGCGCTGGCAGCGCTTGCACTTGAGCGAGCTGCGGGGGGAGCGGACGAGGACGGCGCCATCCAGGGGTGCGACCTTGCCACCCATGTGATAAGCGAGGCCCTCCCTTCCAGAGGCACATGCTTCCCGGCGCATGCTGCTGCTCCTGATGCTCCTGGCCACGGGCACTTGACACACACTGCCCCCATGCCTCCCTGACGGTCGCGCAGCCGCGCTCTGCACCTTCCAGACCTGCCTGCCAGGCGCGCGGCCACGGGCTGAGGCTGCTTCGCGTGTGCGGAAGTTACACAATGTTCCGTGTAACTCCTGAGAGTCCTAACTGCTGCAGGCTGCTGGACATCGCGGGCCGCTGCCTGGCCGAGGACCCCGCCGCCTTCCGGGCGAGCATCCAAAGCTTGGTCGACCTCGTGGAGGTGCGGCCCATCCCCAACCCCTCCTAGCATCCCAGCAGCTTCCAGCAAGGCTTCCGTGACGTTCTCGGGCACCGCGCTTGCTGCTCGCGGCTGCAATTTCACGCAGTGCTGCGCAATTCCGGCTGCATGTGCGGCAGCAGCGCTCAGCGGCACTGACACATTCGGCACTCCTCACATGCTGCCTGTAGCTTCCATCGCAGCTGCCTTGTATGTCAGTTTCTAGATCGCGCACTGATTCATCCCGCCTGTCTGCTGCCAGGCACGGCGTCGGGCCTGCACGGTGCCGCCCCACAAGGCGCTGGCCACCAGCCTGCTCTTCATCCTCACGCGCTGCTCGCGCCTGCTGCCCGCCGGTGCGCCCGCGTGTCCCATATTACATGGGATATGGCATGCCATGTCCCACCCCCATGGGAGGCGGCTGCCTGGAAGCTGCCTGCTCAGTCCTCGGCTGCTCGCAACAGTGCCTCAGTAGGGCTGTCTCCTTGCTTGCTGCCTGAGCCCGGGATCCACGGACCCGGCACGTCGATGCTTGAGCGCGGCTGCACGCGGCGCCGCAGAGCGCGAGGAGGGCGGGCCGCCGGAGGGCCCGCTGCCGGCGCACGTGTACGGCACGCTGCCGCGGGGGGTGATGAGTCAGCGCTGGCGCCGCCCCGGCGGCGCGCCGCCCTCGAGCCTGCGGCGGCCCGCGCAGCACCGGCCGGGCGCCGCCGGCAGCCCGCGCTCCCCGGTCTCTCGATCGCTCACAATGCCTTCCCGGTGAGCCGCTCAGCAGGACGTCTCCCGCCAGAGCATCATAGCCTCTCGCAGGCTGCCGGCACACGGCCTTCAGGCCGGCCTGGCCGGGCGCCTGCCATGCCGCCGGCGGCGGCGCTTGCAGGCCTTCACCTGCGAGCCTCCTGCCAGGGGGCAGCGCAGATCCCGTGGCCGCTGCCAGGGCTCGGAAGCAGGGAACGGTGGCGGCTGGTTGATGCGTTCGAGCCCGGCGGCACCGCAGGGCGCTGCGGGAGGCTGCCTCGGGCTTCCAGCGCCTGCGGCTGCACGGCCGCGAGCTCGGCCCGCTGGCGGAAAGCCCTGCGGCCTCCGAGCCCGGCAGCCCGCATGCCGCCGCTGCCACCGCGGGGGCCGCGAGCCACCTCGGTCGCTCGCCGCTCGGCCGCAACGTGGTCACTGCCCTGGAGGCGGCGCTGGACCAGGCCCGTCCCCAACAGCGCATGCCGCAGCCTAGTCCTGTAGCAGCAGTGTGGCTGCGCTCTGCGAGCGGCGACTCGGCGGAACTGGGGGGTTGCAGGCGTCGGTCAGTCTCAGACGCCACGTCGCGGGTTGCTTGGAAGGGGCAGCTGCGTGCTGTCGCCTGGCCTGCTGTCCCACACGCCGCGTGGCCGCTCGCAGCCAGCCGGCTTGCCGCCGCTGTCCAGAAATGCTGCCCTGTGGCTCGCAGTGCGGGCTGACATGTGGTCATGAGCCGCTCGCAGGTGGCGCTGCCGCCGCGGCCCAGCAGCGGCGACACCGCCTCCA
Source organism: Trebouxiophyceae sp. KSI-1 (assembly GCA_003568905.1). Classification (NCBI taxonomy): domain Eukaryota; kingdom Viridiplantae; phylum Chlorophyta; class Trebouxiophyceae; species Trebouxiophyceae sp. KSI-1. The sequence goes on from BHFV01000306.1 coordinate 13,731, forward strand.
CTCCGCCGGCCACGCCTGCCCGCTTGCTGCGGCCGGGCAGCGGCAAGGCCGGCCGAGGCACGGGTGAGGCCCTATCTGCATGCGCCCCGCCGCTTGGCTGCCGAGGCTCTCGAATTCGGGAGCCTGAAGAGCTCGGAGCTCCGAAGACCGATTGCTGTTGAGTCAGGCGGCGCCGGGTCGCGGCTCGCTTGCAGGCATCGTCGCCAGCCTCAAGCGGCTGCACCAGCGGTTCGGCCGCGGCGTGGAGCCGGGCCAGCGGCGAGGCGAGGAGGGCGCCAGGCACAATCCAGTCCCCACTCGCCCCCACACACACGCACTAGCGAGCGGCGGGCTTGCGCCCCCGCCGGTCGCTGAGGGGCGTGGCGTGCGGCTGCAGCGGGAGCGCGACCCCGCCCAGCTGCCCCAGCTCGCCCGCCAGCCCAGCCACGCCCGGCCGCCCGGCGGCTGCGGCCCCCGGCACGGCCCCACGCAGCCGCCGCCTGCGGGCAGCCTCCTATCCGGCGCAGCCGCTGGCGGTCAGCGGGCACGCGCTGCTGCCCCAGGCGAGCGCCTCCTTCATTTGTGCCCCGCGCTGGCCTGCGGTGTGGAGGGAAGTCGGTACGCAGTAGGTGAGCGCCGTGGGACTGCTGCTGCCGCAGGCGCGGGCGGGCCCCGGGTCGGAGGGCAGCGCCGCCAGCGTCAGCCCCCGGACCGCGTCGGGCCGCACGGGAGCGGGCAGCCCCGAGCGCTCGCCGCGCCGCCTGCGGGCCACCTCGCTGGTGTCGCAGCGCAGCCTGGAGCACGTGGTCTGCCGCATCTGCGAGGAGCCGGCGCGAGCCCCTCCCCAGCGGCGTCAGGCGGAGCCTGCCTGCGAGCGGCGGCCGAGGGGATGTGACCGTGACGCAGCTCTGCCTGCCTGCTAGAGGCAGCTGCGGGTGGTGTGATGACGCGCAGCATGTGGCGGGCTTGTGGCCTGAGGCGGGGGCGCTGCGGCCGGCAGGTGCTGGGCGAGCTGGTGGGGGCGCACTCGGCGCTGTGCTCGGCGGTCGACGAGGCGGTGGGCGAGGACCTGGGCCTGGACGCCTACCTGACCCGCCTGGCGGACTACGTCGAGGCGCACGCGCAGGCGATGCTGGAGGCGCCCGGCGGCGAGGCGCGGCTGGAGGACGCGAGCGACATGGGCGGCGTGATCGCGTGCGCGCGCGCGGCGGCGGCGCTGCAGCCGGACGCGACGGCCGACCCGGCGCGCAAGTGCCAGGTCGGGCACGGCCCATCCGGGGGGGGGTGTGGTGGAGGCTCTGCAGCTGAGCGGGGGAGCGGCGGCCGCCGCAGGAGACGCTGGACCACCTGGAGGCGCTGGTGGAGGGCGCGGGCGAGACGTATTCGCGCCTGAGCGTCGACGTGGAGCTGTTCGTCAGCCGCGCGCGCCGCGCAATCGCCGCCAAGGTGAGCCCGGGCTGCTTTAGGCGCGCCCTGATGATCGCGCCTGTGCGCCCGCATGCCGCCAGCGCTGACCGATAGGCCGCGGCGTCGGCAGGTGGAGGAGCTGTGCTCGTACCTGCCGCGCCGGGGGCCGGAGGAGGCGGAGAGCACGCCTCCCACCGCCGGTCCGGCGGCGTCGGCATTCGGCGCGCTGAGCATCGACGACTTCACGCTGCTCAAGCCAATCAGCCGCGGCTCCTTCGGCCGCGTCTACCTGTGCCAGAAGAACGCGACCAAGGACCTGTACGCGATCAAGGCGCGCCTCCGACCCGACTCGAATGCATGCCGCGGGGCGCATTGAGCGCCATGGGCGCCTTCCACGGGTGTCCTGGCGCGCGCCGGCCCCTGCATACAGTTCGCCCGGTCCCGGCGCGCCGCCGATCGCGCGGGAGCGGGCTTTCCTTCAGCGAGTCCCAAGACAGAACATGTACGCTAGAATCGCATTCCCGAGGTACCTGCTTCCAGCAGCAACTTCGGAGCGAGCTCAGCTCCGGCATCGGACCCGACAGCGTACCGAAGTGGTTAACGGGTCGCACTCAAGTTGCGATGGAGCAATCCTCGTGAGTTCGAATCTCACCGTTGTCATTTCGACAGACCCCAAACGCCTTTTGCCCCCCACTGAAACTTTGCCCTGCCCTGCCCTGCCGTCCCGCATCACCTGGCTGACGCCGCGGGCTGACGCCGCGGGCGGACACGCCAGGTGATGCGCAAGGCGGAGCTGCGGCGCAAGAACATGGTCGACAACGTCCGCAACGAGCGCAACATCCTCGCGCTCACTTCCAACCCGTTCGTCGTCGCCTTTTTCTATTCCTTCACCAACGACGCCAACCTGTACATCGTGATGGAGTACTGCTCCGGCGGCGACTGCGCCAGCCTGCTGAAGAACCTGGGCTGCATGGACGAGGGCGTGGCGCAGCTGTACATCGCCGAGACGATCCTCGCGCTCGAGTACTGCCACACCAAGGCATGCCCCCGTCACCCCACTTTGAATTGGTGCCAGGCTAACAGGCGCCTCCCACGCCGCCAGCAGGGCAAAGCCTGAGAGCAGCTTGTCTTGGCGGCGTGTGCGATGCTGCACCACCGGCAGGAGCAGTGTGGAAGCCTGGGCAAACAGGCTCCTCATGCCTGTCGAGCAGCTAGGGGGCCACCATGCATTCCTCGTCACTCCTTCCCAAAGCTAGCAATGCTGAGATGATCCGCTCCGCAGGGCATCATCCACCGCGACCTGAAGCCCGAGAACCTGCTGATCGGCTGCGACGGCCACATCAAGCTGACCGACTTTGGCCTCTCCACGATAGGCATTCGGGAAAGCAGCAACACCGCCATGGTGGACGGCGTGGCGGCAATGTGAGCGCCCTCCCGGCTGCAGGAGCCAAAAACCCAAACGTGAAGAGAGCCTGTCTGGATGGCGAAGCTCCGGCAGGCAGCGGCTTGGCCTCGCTTTGCACAGTTGATTTGCTGCGTGGGCAAACGAAAGCGAGGCTAAGCCGCCGCCTGCAAATCAACTGTGCGAAGAAGTATCATTAGGGTAACCTCGCGCAGGCGGTGGCTTTGGTCCTGCCGCTTGCTTCACGAGAAGGTGGCAGGCAGTCGTGGCTGCCTCGCGCCCAAGCGAGGCAGACAGTCTGAGAGCTTTTGCCCGCTCGATTCGTGCCGGCAGGGACACGGACAGCAACGCGAGCACGCCGCGCAGCGCCAGCTTCTCGACGGCTTCCTCGCCGCCGCGCGGCACCCCCCGCCTGCCGCCGCTCGAGCCGCGGCCGGGCAGCGCCGACGCGCGCCGGCTGCCGCGGGGCCCCAGCGGCCGCCGCTCCGAAACCGGCATCGGTGCGCGCACCCCGCCGGCCTCGGGAGCCTGCGCCCGCTGGTCACGGCAGAGAGGGAGGTTGAGACGCTCTGCCCAAGCTGGGGCACTCCCGCGGCACGTCTCTGCATCGCAGCGCGCAGCAAAGTGAATGAGCCATTACGGCTCGTTCACGGTGTGCGGAGGAGCGAACCGAGCGGGCTATTGTCGTTGCGTGAGAAGGCGTCCGTCTGTGCTCGTCATCTTTTCGGCAAAAAGCGTCGTCGAATGTGTATTTTGCACATCGCGAGCTGGAGGAATCGAACCGTGAACCCGCCCGCCGCCTTGCCCGCCGCAGACCAAGCCGTCGAGCGGCTGGTTGCCAGCGAGGCCGAGAGTCGGCGGGCGGTCGGCACTCCCGACTACCTCGCGCCCGAGCTGCTGCTGGGCAGCCGGCACGGCCACGAGGTCGACTGGTGGAGCCTGGGGGCCATCCTGTACGAGTTCGTCGTCGGCTGCCCTCCCTTCACCGCGGACACGCCGCGCGTGCGCGCCCCGCCGCCGCCGCCTCTTGGGACTGGGCGCTGCCATGCCGCGAATGCCTGGGGGCGCACCCACGGCAGGGCCCCCTGAACCGTGCGGGCAGGGGCGCCGCCGATACCTGATCCTGACGGAGTGTTTTCCTGAAAACAGCTGCCAGCCCCCTCCCCTCCTCGGCAACACCCGCTGATGGCTGCGCGGCTTGCATTGAGCCTGCAGCCGCACTCGCCAGGCAGTGCCGCCACGCATGCAGCCGGCAGCAGCACCCTGCATCTCTGCCGTCGCCAGGTCGGAGCTGCTCCTGGCAAAACCAAGAACCCGGGTTTTGCCTGGCCGCAGGCCATTTTCGACAACATCCTGGACCGGCGGCTGGCCTGGCCGGAGGATCCTGAAAGCGCCATCTCGCCCGCCTGCCGCGATCTCGTCGAGCGGCTGCTGGAGCCGGACCCTGAGCTGCGCCTGGGGCACCGTGGCGCCGGCGAGGCGCGCATCAACCCCCTTTTCTTGCTTTTCCCCCCTGTTTTTTGCTCCCTCGACCGCTGCATGAGGAGGGGGTTACCCCCAGCCGCTGCAGCACGGATATGGTAAGCAGCTGGCGGCGAGGGCAAGAGGGCAGCCTGCTCTCCGCAGCGCTCGCCCTCGGCATAATAAGCAGCGAATGGGAGGGTGCTGCGACACGCAGCAAGCTTGGCTGGCTGCAGCTGCCGCTTTCCGCCGCCACCGAGCCCACCGCTGCTGCCGCTCGGTCTGCAGTTGGCGGGGGCCGAGCCGTGAGTGTCGCCCCGCCCGCTTGCAGGTCAAGCTGCACCCGTTCTTCCAGGCGTGCCCGGAGCAGGGCCGCGGCGGCATTCACTGGAAGGAGCTCGTCAGTCAAAAGGCGGCCTTCGTGCCGAGCTCGGAGGCCAAGCTGCTGCCGAGCCTCTACTTCCAGGAAAAGCCGGTGGGTGTGCCGTCTGCCTTGGTCAGTGGGGAGACTGATCGGCAGTGGGGAAGCGAGAACGCGGGTTCAAATCCCTCGAGTGTCCAGCCCAGTTCAGCTCAATGCGGCTGTGGTCAGATACGCTCTTCTTTCGATCAGGAGGCCCGCCGGCGGCGGCCATCCGGGCTGGCTGCCTGCTCCTGCCACACCCGAGCTGCTTGCCCCTGCCCTCCCCGCAGTCGGCGCCTGGGCTCGCATGCGGGCCGCTGCCGGGGCGGGTCGATGTTCTAGGCTCTTTGGGTCTGGATGCGGTTACGGAACCCTAACCGTTGGCGCGACGCCGGCACGCGCAGTTCTCGCAGCGCAGCATGGAGCTGGACGTGCGCTCCGAGGCGGCCGGCCGCCGCCCGGTCGTTTCGCCCTCCGGCTCCTCCCGCTCGCGCCGCCGCTCCCTGGAGCCCGGCCGAGCGCGGCCGCCGGCCTCAGGCCTCGCCTCGCCGGCTTCCACGGACGCCTCTGCCCCCGCCGCGCCCGGCACGCTCCACCCTGGCCAGGCAGCCCTGTCCGATGTATCCCAACTGCAGCGTTGCGACCCTCCCCAGGCAGGCGAGGCTCTGCGGTTGCTGGCGGTGACTCGCAGATTGCACGGGGAGCACCCCTTGGTGCCGACGGCCACTCGCTGTCACGACCCCTGCCAGCTGAGGGGTGCTGTGGACTGCCGCAGACGAGCTGCGGCCGCCGAGCGCGGGCCCCTCGCTGATGTCCGCTTCGACCAGCGAGCGGTGGACGGAGTCCGCCTCCGCGCCGCCCGGCACCGCCGCCGCCAGCCAGGGCTCCTGCTCCGGCAGCGGCGGCGGGCTGTCGTGCGATGACGGCGGCGGCGGCAGCGCTTCCTCCGGCGGCAGCAGCGGCGGCGGCGGCGGTGGGTCTCCGGACGGCCAGTTCCTCGACTGGAGCTTCAAAAACGTGGAGCTGCTGAACGAGCGCAACCGCGAGATGGCCGAGCAGCTGGCGGAGCGGCGGTCGGAGGCGGGCGAGCGCAGCGAGCGGGGCGGGCGGCCCGACTGATGACTGACGCCCGCCAGGAGGGAGAGTGCGCGCGTGTTTTGTTGAGACTGCTTGGTTTCTGCTGCGTCCGGTCCGGTCGGTCCCTGCAGGTCTGGTCCCCGCTGAGCGCTGAATCGCTTGGAACCCAAACACTCGGAACATCCTCGCTCGGCTCGGTCAGGTCGGGGCCGTTTGGCCCGGAGCCCGCCGGCCGGATTTGAAAAGCGGTGTCACAAGCGCGTCCCGTCACACGTCCTCAGCGCCGCGTCCGCAGCGTAAGGGCTTCGCGGCATTCCTTGCTGCAAAGCTCGGGCCCTTGACGGCGCGCACACTGGGATCAAGCAGCCTCCTGGCGCGGCCGCACTGTCCGGTCGTCGCACAGCCTTTGACCAGCATCCGGCGCTGGCCGGCACCGCGACTCCGCGCCGGGCGGGTCGAAGAAGGCAACACTCTCTCTGGTCGTATTCCTCGCCGACCAGCTGCCGGCCAGTGGCGCCGAGCAGCAGGTCTGCTCCAGATGTAGCCTGATTTCCGACACCCGCCAGCACCGCGCTCGCCGGCTTGCGGATGTTCTCGTGCAACAATGTGGCACCTGAGGGTCACATCTGCCATATCTGTGTGCGGCAGCGCCTCTGGTGACACCGTTGGCGCGCGCGGCGCAGGGCATGTGGCGCAATGCCTTGGATGAGCGCCTCGCGTCTGGGCACCGCGCGCACGGGCACTTTGCAGGGCGCCCAGACCATATCCTTCGGCGGCACCGTCGCCGACGCTGAGGCGGCAAATGCCGGCGCCAGGCCGGCGCCGCCGGCTCCCTTCCAGTTTGGCTACGAACGGCAGCCAATCGACTGGCGCGTGCTGCACGGCGTCGACATCGAGCGCCTGGTGCGCTGGCTGACCACTGCCCACAATCGCCTGCCTCCTCCCACCTGCCGAGCTCGTGCAGCGGCCGGCAGTCACAGTGCTGACCGAATGCTCCCGCCCGCCGCAGGTGCGAGAGACCGACATCGAGACGCTCGAGCGCTGCGTCGGCGCGGTCGCCTTTGGCGACGTCGAGGCCGAGGACGCGCGCAACCTGACGGAGGTCAACTTTCGCCGCATCATCCGGCTGGGCCAGCTGACGGCCGAGTACCTCCTGCACGTGCAGGACCGGCTGGCCTATGACAACTGCCTGCTCAAGGCCCGCCCCCATCCCCGCAAAAACCCCGCCCAGGAAGGCATTCCGCTTCCTGGGAGCCTGAAGTGCTGCCACCACTGCGGCAGGAGGAGGGCACACAGCGCGAGGCGGCCCTGGCCGCGCTGCAGCAGCGCTGCCGGGAGGCCTCCGACGCGCTCGCGGCCGCCAAGAAGGACATCAAGCGCCTGCGCAAGACTGTCAGCACGCTGGAGGCGCGCCTCTGCCCGAGAGTCCCCCCCGTCCCTCTCGCCGCCGCCGGCCAAGCACGAGCTACAACCACGTCAGGAGGCTCCTGGGAAGAAACATGTCCGGGGGGCGCGAATGCACGCAGGAGGCGGCGCAGCAGGAGCAGCAGCGCCCCGCGCCCGCGCCGCCGGCGCCCGGCATCCCCGCCGCCGACGCGACTGGCGGCAGTTGGCGCCTGAGCGAACTCGAGCGGCAGGCGCGCGGCCTGCAGGAGGAGCGCGAGGCGCTGCTGCAGACGGTGGCCAGCCTGCGGGCGGCCGCCACCCAGCGCTCCACAGCCGGTCCTTTTCCCCCTCGACTCAGCTGGCTCTCTTTCCTTCCCCTTTGATGAGGCTACAGCTTCCGCAGAGCGAGAGCAAGGGAGGGAGAATGGGGAGGAGCCCGCTGTCGCGCGAGCGCGCTCGGCTTGAGACTTGCAAGGGCACTCTGCAGAGCGCGAGGAGGCGGAGGCGGCTCTGGAGCGCGTCAAGGCCGAGGAGCGCGCGGCGGCGGCGCAGCGGCTGCGTGCGGCACACGCGGAGGCGCGCGAGCTGCGGCGCAAGCTGGACGACATGGCGGCCAGGTGCCTGCCGGCTCCCAGAACGTATGAGTCATGCAACAGAGCGACATTCGTCACAGAAAATGAACCCCTCTTTGTAGTGCTTTTGCTTTTGCGCCCAGCGCCGGCATGGTGTGCGCGAGACAGGCTGCTTCTCGCAGTGCTGCACTGCCGTGCCTGGCACCTGAGCTGCTGTTGCACGCCACCAGCCCTCCGTTACAGCGCGCAGCGGCGGCTCGCCAGCTGTCGCTGTCGGCAGCCTGCGCCCGCAGAGCGAGTTAGCACTGCACTCGCAGGCACCCGGCTCGCATGCTTGCTTTCATGGCGTGGGTTGCCCCGGCTGCAGGACGCTGGAGCTGCAGCGCAGCCGCGCCAGCAGCCGCGAGGAGCTCGAGCAGAGCCTGGCCGCGCAGTGGCGGGAGCAGGCGGAGGCGACGTCACGCCGCCAGCGCCAGGAGCTGGCCGCCAAGGTCCTGGCCGCTGCTCTGGCGGCACCGCTGCAGTGCAAAACTGAGATGCGGCATCAGCCTTGGCTGCGGGTCGCAGGAGGAGGAGCTGGGCAGGCTGGAGGCGCGCGCTGCCGCGGAGGCTGAGGAGACTCGCGCCAGGATTCGCGGCCTGGAGCGCCAGCTGGTGGGTGCCAGCCGCTCCCGCCGCACAAGGCTGCCAGTGGCGCGGCTTTGCAGAGAGAGAGCGAGAGCAGGTGCCAGACGCTGCTGCTGCTGCTGCTGCAGGCGGCAGCCAAGGAGGCGCGTCAGTCGGACGCCGCTGCAACGGCCGCCAGTCTCAGCCTGAGTGGCGACCTGGCCGAGCTGCGGGGCACCGTGCGGGAGCTGCAAGCCGCGCAGCGCAGCATCCAGGCCGAGGCGCCCGCCCCCTCCTGCTCGCAACGTCCCTGCCTGCCCTGCGCCCACCATGAATACGCCCGGAAGGGAGACGTCTCAGGCAGCAGCAGAGTGATTGTGGGCGCTTGGGTGCAGAACGCCGAGCTGCGGCAGGAGAGAGAGCGACTGCAGGCCCAGCTGCAGCGTGAACGCGAGCGGCTGCAGGAGCAGCTGGACAGCCTGGCGCGCGCAAGCACGCTGGCACGCCGCCCCGCCGGGAAGCATGCCGCCCCACTGCTGCAGGGCGGGCTTGAGAGCGGCGGGACCTGTGGCCCACAGGAGCGGCGGCAGCCTGAGCCGGCGCCAGCCAAGGAGCCGGAGCCAGAGGAGGCGCCGCAGCCCGAGCCGGCCGGCGACAAGCCCGAGACGCCAGAGTCGCCGCCCGAGCCGCCGCAGCGCCGCCCGATGTCTTCGCCGGTGCTGCAGCGTCCACCGGTGCCCGCCGCGGACGTGCGCCTTTCTTCACGCAAGAGTGCACGATACACGCGACCGCTTTCATTGGGGGAGGCCCCGGCAGCCATCTGCGATTCGCGCTGAGCGCAGCATGCCCTTGCGACGCAGCCCGGCGAGCTGCCGCCGCGGTCGCCGCTCCGGCCATGGGCGGCGGACGACGCGCCGCTGGCGCCGTCGCGCGCGGAGCGCGAGGCGTGGGCGGCGGAGCGGCCGTTCGAGATGCGGCCGTGGGACCGGCCGGGCGTGCTCTCGCAGACCGACGTGCCGCGCGCGGCCTTCGTCGCGCAGCGCCCGGAGATCCAGGTGCCATCCCGCCGCCGCGACGCAGGGCGGTGCGGCCGCTGCCCCTTGGCATGGAAGCAGTGCGCTGAGCCGCGCGCGGCGCCGCCCCGCAGGAGCTGCTGGAGGTGGAGGTGGCGGACGAGATGCGCAGCTTCGGGATCGACCCGACAGCCGGCCGCATGAGCAACGAGCAGTATGAGGAGGCGGTCGCCGCGCTGGAGGCGCGCCAGGCGGAAGTGGCCGCCACCAGCAGCCCGGAGGTCGCCGCGCGCATCAAGCGCTCGCGCCGCCTGCTGGCCTGGCACCTGCACACCGTGCGCCCTCCCTGCCGGCAGCAAACACTCCAGTAACGCAGCCCAGCCTTTACGTTTTTGCCGCCGCATGACAATCCCCAGCTGCTCCTGCAGGTGGCTGACTCGGTGGATCGCGAGTTCACCCTCCTGCCCAACGGCCAGGTGGCAGCCCGCCGCCCGCGGCCGCCCTCGCCGGCCGCCACGCTGCCCGCGCGCCACAGCAGCAGCGAGGGCCTGCTGGGCCGCCTGTGCTCACGCTTCAAGAGCCCCTCCAAGCGCGAGCGGCGCCACCAGCAGCGGCTGCAGCGCGCCGCGCTGGCTGGCGCCTGGCGCGAGGGTGCGGCTACATCCGAAAGACAGCAGCCTGCCGCATCGGCTCACATGTGCATGCCAACAACACCACCGCACATTTTCTGCATCGAGCCGAGGCTTGGTTGCTGCAAGGCAGCTGTTGCGGCTCAGTCCCTGGAACGCCCACTCCAGGCTGCAGCAGAGCAGGATTCTGGCCGCGTTGCCTGCAGGCCGGCCGGCAGACGACCCGCAGCAGGCGGACCTCACTGTCTCCTCGGAGCGCTTCTACCAGCCGCTCAAGACAGGTCAGCCCACTCTCCCCCCTGCTGCAGCCCCTTGGACTTGCCGAGAGCGCTGCTTCCATGCGGCAGCAGCAGCTGCTGCGCTCTCTGTCTGGCTCAGCAGGCGCCTGCGAGCTGGGAAAGAGCCGATAGAGTGACTTGCCTCGCTGCCGAGCCCGACAGCATTCATTGATTCGTATGCTCGATTACATATGTGCAAGGCTTCGTGTGCTTTCATGCAGGCACCGGCAGCCTCTCGCACGATACGCTGCCCTACATGGTCAGCCTCCGGGAGCTCAAGAAGTCTCGGCTGGCCGCTGACGAGCGCGCGCCCAGCAGCCCCATCAGGTGCCGGCGCCCCCTCTTCAAGCCAGAGCGGGCTGAGCCTGATTGCCTCTTTTCGGAAGAAAGTTTCCTTGCACCCTCAACTCTGTGCGTCCCTTCTTTGCCGTACAGAGCAGGCCAGCTTAGCTGGGGGGCTGCGTCGCAGGCGCCGGGCGGAGGCGCTGGAACGGCGCAAGCGGATGCAGCTGGGCAGTACGGGCAGCAGCCTGGCCGGCGACACTGCCAGGTCCGCGGCCACAGCCACCAACAACGGGCAGCGCGTGGATGATCCGCTGTCTTCCCTGTAGGGTCCATCCACCCTTGATAAAAAGACACTTGAGCGCATGCGCCCCTGCTGTGCAGCGACCGCGACGAGGGCACCGCCGCGCGGCGGGCCGGGACCATTCCTGCCGCCCGCGGGACGGCCCGGGTGGCATAACTGACGCCCGCTTCGGTCCGTCCAGCTGTCTGACAAAGCTGTGCTTCCTGCAAGCCGTCTGGCTCCTGCCTGCGCTTGCCGCCAGCGACAAGAGCCATCAAGACCCCAAGCCGCCGTCGCAGCGCCGCTTTTCCTCCATGCAAGTCTTGAGCATGCTGGTGATGCATCAATGCTTCAATTGGATCGTCGAACCGACGCGTTCACAGCTGTAACGGACGCAGTGTAACCGAAGAAGCAAGCTCTTCCTAATCGCGCACCGCGGGGCAGCAACGAGCAGGCATGCACGCGCTCACATCACCAGGCCGCCTGTGCGGCCGGTGGCGGCAGCAGCGCAGCCGTCGCGGCCTCGCGCACGCGTCGATTGCGGCGGGCGAGCTCGCTCAGCTCCACCATGCTCTCGTCCATCAGCCTGCCGAGCAGATGCCGTAATAGTCAGTCCCAGGCGTATCAGCGAGGAACCCTGTCCCGCCGGCCGAATCGACCCTGGCCCCGCGCAAGGCTTGGGGGTTCAAAAATTCATCAGATTCCAACCCCTTGTGGGAGTCACGGCTGAGAAAGGGGCTTCCGGCGCAGCCGCCAGCACCCCCGCATGTGCCGTGGCCCTGACGCACGACATGGCTGCGGCATGCGAGCCGATGCTGCTCACGGCCATGCACCAGCCAGGCTGGCGCGTTTGACACATCCACTGCCAAACTGCATCGCAGCAGATAGGAGCCATCCCGCGCCACATCGGGCATGCGGCGCGAGGAGCGTGCCCCATGCCGGCCTTGGCGTCGTCTGCACGGGCCACCTTCCCGGCAGCTTCCGCCAGCCGCGCCTTGTCGCCCGCCGAGGCGACCGCCTCCGGCAGCAGCGCGAGCGCCTGCTGGAACCACTGCAGAGCGCGCTCCTGACCCGCCTGCGCCGCCCATCGCTCAAACCTTTCAGAGCATTGTTTGGCGGCGGCGGCGGCGGTGGGAGGACCTGCAGCCCGCTGCAGACTGCACGGCGGATCGGCGGGGGAAGGGTAGTGAGGGGTGCCTTGAGCAGGGCCGCGAGGGCTTCGGAGAGGTGCATCGTGCGCGCGCTCGGCACGGCGCCGGCCACGCCGGCGAGCATCAGGCGGAAGGCCGTCGGCCCGCGCGCGGCCAGCGCGGCCTGCAGCTGCGCGACGGCGGCCTCCGGGCAGCGCTCGAGCGTCTCCTTCTCCAGAAGCCGGCTGAGGAAGGTGAGCACCGACTCGCCCGCCTCTCTGCAGCCGCGCGCGCGCGATTTGTCGGCGCGCTCGTGCACGCGCGAAGAGCGGATGGGGCGGCGGACGGGCGCGCCGCGCGCCTGTGCTGCACCAGCATGCCCGCGAGCGCCGAGTCGAGCAGCGCCTGCACGAGGCGGGCGTCCGCCAGCAGCAGCTTGGGCGAGTAGCTGAGCACACGCGTCGCCAGCAGGAAGGTGTCGTCCGCCAGCTCGGGCTGCTCGTCGAACTGGCGCAGCTCGCGCAGGCCGCCGCACGCGCGCTCCAGCAGGCGGCCGAGCAGCTCGGCTGCACGCGGACGACGCGAGCGTGCACTCAGCGGGGCGCGTACGGGTGCGGCGGCGGCGGGCGCGGCGCGGGCGCGCACCGAGGGCGCCCTCCTGGCGCGGCACGTCGCCAAAGACCTTGACCAGCTCGGAGGCGAGGTAGAGGAAGGAGGACTGCGGGCTGGCCGCGAACCACTGCGGCACGGCCGCCATCATCGTGCGCGCCAGGTCGCTCGCGCCCGCCAGCTTGCCCGCCGTCCGCAGCGCGTAGCGCGGCGCGCGGCACAGCCGCTCGATCGAGTGCGAGCTGCCCGCGTTCTGCGAGAGCGCGGCCTCCAGCGTCGGCCACACCTGCAGCAGCGCGTCCGCCACCGCGCCCGGGTCGCGCACGTACCTGCGGCCGGCCGCGGCGGCCGCTCAGCGCGCCGCGACCGCGGAAGCGCAGCCGCGCGCGGGACGGGCGGCGGGCCGCGTGCGGACCTGAAGACGACCGTCAGGCGGTCGAACAGGACCAGCACGCGCTCCGAGGCCCCGCCCGCCTGGCCGTTGGCGGCCGCGCCGCCGCCGGCGGCCGCCTGCGCCTGCAGCGCCTGCTGCAGCGGCTGCAGCAGCTGGCCGAGCATGGACTGCAGCGCGGCTCGCCGCGGCGCCTCGGGCTGAACCGAGACCGCGAGCGCGACCGCCTCCATGACCTGCGCGCGCCGCGGTGAGCCAGCCTCGCGGGGCGCTCGCCATCGCATCGAGGCCCGCGCTCAGCCGTCCTGACGTTCCAAAAGCGCAAGCGTGGAAAGCTGAAAGAAGGGCGCGCCATCTGCACGTCCTCCTCGTCCAGCGCCAGCCCGCCGCCGCCCGCGCCGCCCGCCAGCCCGCCCGCCGCCTGCACCCGCTGATACAGCTCCAGCAGCGGCTGCGTGAAGTGCGGCAGCTGCGGTCCGGCTGCCTCGCAAACGTCCCGCAGCGCGAGCGCCGCCGCGCCCGCCGCCTCCGCCGCCGCCATGCCTGCATTCAGAGCATCTCCGACTTACACACCCAGGATCTTCATGAGACACTCGGGAGCATAGAAATCCCAAGCTGCGGAGCGGCCAGCCTCAGGGGGCCCCGCACCCCACGCCCAGCCGGCCACGCCGAGGAATTCGGGCAGCAGCTGCAGCAAGAAGTAGGAATGCGGGCGGGGTCTCTTTGCCAGTGGCATCATTGCGATGATGAGTTGACAGCACCTCATTCATCAGGCCTTCTGTTCGTATCACTGTCGAGAACCTCATTAGCAAGAAGGCACCCGATTGCAGCAGGGGTGTGCGCACTGGATATGAGCATCTGCAGCAGCTGCGGCAGCGCCTCCTGCAGCGGCCCGGGGCCGGCAGCCAGGCTGTCTGCCAGCCAGCCCGCATAGGCTCCCAACACCTGCGCTGCCGTCTGCTGCAGCCGCGCGACCGCCGGCAGGCCCGGGAGTCCCTGGAAGAGAGCGGCCAGCGTCGGCTGCCGGGGCGCAGCTGCCACCTTGTTCACCGACCTGCGGCGGCGCCGCCGAGACCCTCAGGGTCTGAGGCTTTAGAATCTCCTGGAAGCTCAGGGTGCAGCCGAAGCGGCGTTGGCGCAGCCCGCCCGTTGCTGCAAGGCCGCGATTGAGAGCGGTGAGGGGCTGTCACGCGATGCATTACGTCACATGTCACGTAATGCACGTCAAATGAAGTACCGACACAAGGTGACGTACTGTAACGTAACATTCTGTCACTGAAGACGCAGCATTCCGATTATGGAGGCTGACGCCGAGCCAAGGCCGCGCCAGGGCTGGCGGCGGCCAGGCAGGGTGCTGGACAGAAGTGAGGGGCTGGCAGGAGAGGGGGCGGCACTTTATGCAGAAGAGCGCAGCCTCGGCGGTGCGCCAATCAAAATCGGCGCCAGCCTGTCCGAGCGCCTGCAGCGGCCGCACCAGCAGCTGCAGCGTGTCCTCGCTGCCCAGCACGCCTGCGCGGCGGCCGCCTGCCTCAGGCGCACAAGCACACCACTTCCCATTGATGACTCCTGACAGTTTTCCTTGCCGCACAAGCGTGGAATCACTTCTCAGGCTTGGGCCCGTTCGTCTCGTGTCTCCACCGCAAATTGGCCCAAACGCTTCGGGTCTCGAGAAGTTCTTGAATTCGAAAGCATGAGTATAAAGTATAAATTGCAGCACCGCCTGTGGCCTCGAAGCGATCCCGAATCGCTAGGGTTTGATCGCGTTTTGAATTTGAAAGTGAATAGGGTCTCACTCGCGGCGTCGAGTAGCGTGTCCGCGACCGCGTAGCGTCCCGCCCGGAAGTCGCGCTTCTCGTCCTCGTGTAGGGTTTCGAAATCCGGCGGGAAGCGCACGCGCCCCTGGATGAGCCCGACCAGCCGCTGGAAGGCCGGCCGGAACTGCGCTCGCCGCGCCTCGGCCGCCGCTTGGGACGCCTGCGACGCCGCCGTTTAGAGTGTATTTAGGGTTTTCCGACCGTTCGGCAGCCCGCGCGGGGTCGGGGCCGCCGCTGCCACCCAGCTGAATCCGGTTGCATTCCGAGGACGAAGACTGCGAACTCAAAAGCCGCAGTAATGATGTTATCATGACAAAGCAAAGCAATGCGTCAGGCGCGAGAGGCGGTGCCAGAATTCGTTATTTGGGCGAGAATTTTGGTAATTCAAAAATATTCCGTAATATTATTCGATTTCCATAAGTTTGGGCATAACAAGCAGGAGAAAAAGAAAAAGAAAGAAAAAAAAGAAAAGGGGCGGGACCTGCGCGTCGGCGCCTTCGGAGAAGCCGGAGGTCAGCTGGCGCGCAAGGCGGTGCCAGAAATTGAAGCTCATCGCCGCGATTTCGTCGCTCGGGTGCCCCGCCACCGCCAGCAGCGCCTCCACCGGCTGGGCGGCGTCCGCGGAGCCTGCCAAAATTTATGGTTTCAGAGGCCAGGCTTCGAATTTCGAAATCGGGACTTGAGCTCCCCTCCTAATCCTGTGCCTGCTGCTGCCTCTCCAATCGGGCAGCGGGAAATTTGGATTTTCATTTTTGGGCCAAAAATGATGATTAGAAATTTCATCTTTGATAAAAAAATTGGGCCTTCTGGCGCCCAGCTAAAACCAGTGACAATGCGCCCAGTGGTCGCCTTTCAGAGCCTAAATGTGGAGCTTTTCTTATTCAAAGACTTAGGGTTCAGATTTTAGGGCCCCTTAATACCCTCAAGATTCTATATCCCTTAATCGAGGGACGGCAGGGCACCTGAAGCTGAGAGCACCATCAACGCCTTTCTGAGCCCCGCAAGGGCAGGGCACAAGCATCCAGGGGTCTTTGGGAAACACCTGCCATGCCTGCAGGGGCCTTGTTTCCAAAACCCTAAACCCTGGCTGTCATGGACAATGGTCACCTTGAAGGCCTCCCCTACCTGCGGCGCCTCCAAGGATTTAGAAACCCCCCCCCCATCCCTGGGAGTTTCAAAACCCTAATTCGAATTCGAGGGCATCACCTGAGGCTATGAGCGCCGTGAAGGCCTCCCCGACTTCCGCAAAGAGGCGGGCCATTCCCTTGGCGGTGTCTTCGTCGTCTGCCCCCGCCGGCTCGGGCGCCGGCTGCCCCCGCTGCTCCGCCTCCGCCTCTGCGGCCGCCTGCCGAGAAGCGGCTGCAAAGCGGGGCAGCAGGCCCATAACCTGCGGCCAGTGGCGTTAGGGTTTTTGAGAAGGGTCGAGGGGTCGCGATGAAACCCTAAAGCAGCCACATGATGCGGCAGGCCGGGCGGGCTGGCAGCGATCTCGCCGGCAGCTCGCGTCGCAGCGCACTGAATCCCTCTTCAAACCCTAAGCCTTAACCCTAAAATTCCCTCAGACACGCGAGTCCAGGTCTAGGATTCTGTGACGAGAACGTGCAGCTGCGGCAGGCTGCCTGGGTGCAGGAGCGGGGAAGGCGGGTTTAGGGTTTGTTGATTAGGGTTTAGGGCGTTACATCTAACTCTGAGCAATCCCAGCACCGCAAGCGTTGAGGGAATCCGGAACCCTAATCAAGTGCACCGCCGGCACGAGGTCCCGACGAGCGCTGCAGCAAGACCCTGAATCTGACATAAACCCTGTATTCCTTCAGGGTACGTAACCTGAAGCCGGTACCCTGAAGCCGTCATGCCTCCTCATGACAAAGCAAGACCTCACTGCCGGCATCCTGACGTGTGGGATGGAGTCCCAGAGCCGCCGAATGCCTTGCCGTAGGCGGCACCAACTCTCGCGCAGGCGACTTTTTGGCAATAGTTACTTTCCTCGCGCGGCAATTCGCGCAGCGGGGGGCAAACTATTTTACGCCTCGCGCAGCGGTTTCCGAGACTGGGAACAATGGACGACCGGGGCCCAAAAACGGTGTTTTCGGGCCTGCCAAATTGGTTTTCGCCTCGCGCATCCGTTCGCGCAAGCGCGGGAAGGCGAATATGATTCGGTCCGCGCAGCGTTTTCGAGTTATTTTTGCGCGAGAGTTGGTGCCGCCTACGATACTACATCCTAAACCCTCAAGCCTGAAGACAAAGACACCCTATCGGGGTTTTCAAACTGCACCACTGGCATGTGCATGCCGGCGACACTCTACACCCTCAAGCCTGAAGACGAACCCTACACCCTAATAGGGTTTCGGAAACGTACCGCCGGCACGAGGATGCCGACGAGCGCGAGGGAGTCCCGGTCCGGGGCGCCGCCGCTGCTGGTGGAGTATATCAGCTCCACGAGGGCCTCGACGGCGCCGTCAAAGGTTTCCGGCGCGGCCAAACCCTCTAGGGTCGCGCCGACGAGCGGATGGCTTGCCAGCTGCGCGCCCGGCAGGCCGCCGCCGGGCGTCAGCTGCAGCCAGGCGGCAAAGGCCTCGAGCACGCGCGCCCGCGTCTGTGCGCCTGCGGAAGGCGTCGCTAGGGTTCAGTAGGGCTTAGCTTTAGGGTTCTGGGTCTGGGTCGTCGTCGGATTTTTTGATCCGGAAACCACAGCACCGGACATCGTGGCAGACACTGGCCCCGAAAATCGACCGATCAGGAGACGTCGGCAGCACGGGCCCAGCGGGTCAGGGAGCAGCCACGAGATTTAGAATCCCTGATTCGGTACAGAGGACCCCCCAGAGCTGCTTGCATCGTGCATTTGGGAGACGGGGCGGCGTGAACCCTGAGGCTCGCCCCACAGCGCAAGTACGCCCTGAATTTAACCTCAGGGTTTCCTGAGCGTGAAGAGACTTCCCAACAGAGGGTGGGGAAGAGGGGGGAAGGGGGGCGGGTGCTCGCCAGGCTGGCCCAGGCAGCTGGTGAGCAGCTGCAGCGCCTGCGGCGCGGCGGCAGCCATCTCGGCCGCCAGCTGCCGCCGACGCTCCGGCCGAACCGAACGCGGATAATGACGCGCCTCCTGCAGGCGGCGGCAGATTCTAGGGTTCAATTCTAGGGTCGTTTTCAGGGTTTGGGGCCCTCGAAAAGCCGCGCTGGTCGGGAGCTCGGGAGGTGGTGATGACAGGGATGTAGGGTGTCGAGCTCGATTGACGCGCGACGCACGCAGAAATCTTGTCGATCCGCAGGAATCCGTGTTTGTTGCTTCACCGCGTGCACTGTGCGCTTGCAGGGCCGGTCTGTGGAGCTGCCCATGGCCGCACCGGAAAGCGGCACAGATCCCTGTCCATTCGGCGTGCGGGCCGCCTGCTGAGCCACAAGCAGCGGCGTAATACCCTTCTCACGGCAGCTGCATGCCGATGCCCCCCC